>JASCZW010000868.1:0-238578 GCA_034211315.2 Aedes japonicus | reverse complement strand
AGGACAAACTTTCCGAAAGTTCAGAAGTGAAACTATCATCAAATTTAAGGGAATTTTCTCAGAAACTCTGCAGAGGACATTTCCAATGTTTTAGTAGAATTTTCCTTGGATGTCAGAAGTTAAGAAAGAAAAGGTGCCGGAAAAAACATCCAGAGATGGCACTACCTACAAGTTGAAGAAGGAATTCACAACAACTTTAACGAAAGAACTTCTCTGAAGGTCAAAAGAGAACTTCCCTGAAGTTCCAAAATAAATTTTCCAAAAGTTTTCAAGGTTCAGGAGTTCCCAGAAATTCAGGCAGAATTATAGAAGGTACTTTCTAATGGTTCAAGCAAAAGTTGCCCACAAATTAAGGAACAAACTTTCCCGAAGGAGAAAACTTCTGATGTTCAGAAGAGGACGTCTCGAAAGATCAGGAAGAAAATTTCTAGAAATGTAAGAAGATTTTTTGAAAAATTCTGGAGATTTTTTTCTCAAAGTTTTGGAGGAATTTTCCTCGCAGGATCAGAAGGCAAGAAGATTTATAAGCTCTGGTAACAATTAAGCAAATGTTTCTGGAAGGTAAAGTTTGATTGTTAATTTCCATAGAATCAGGAGTGACTGAGAAGCGAGGCTTTCTCAGGAATCTACCTCTCCAATGAACGAAATGAAATTTTCCAGAGGTATAGGGGTAAATTTCCTGTAGTTTGAGCACGAGTTCCTCAGAAATTCAGGAACAAACTTCCCTGAAGTTAAGGAGAAAGCCTCTCTAAAGTTCAGAAGTGAAACGTCCATCAAATTTAAGGAAATTTTTCCAGAAACTCTGGAAATGACATTCCCAATGTTCTGATAGAATTTTTCCCGAAGTTTGGAAGTATTGATAGAAAAGATGCCGGAATGAAAATCCAGAGAGGGCACCCAACAGCGTTAGCTTTTCTCGAAATTTCTGAGTTCCTAGAAATATAGGTAGAACAGGAAGCATTAAAGGGGGTACTTCATAATAGTTCGAGCAAGAATTTCCCACAAATTCAGGAACAATTTTTCCCGAAGTTCATGAGAAAACTTCTGATGTTCAGTAGAGGATTTCTCAGAAGTTCAGATAGAAACTTTCAACAAGATTTTTTTGAGAAATTCTGGAGAAAGTTTTCCCAAAGTTTTTGAGAAATTTTCTCCGCAGGATCAGAAGTCTATAAAGAAGCTCAGGTAAAAACTTAGCAAATGTTTCTGGAAGGTTAGGTTTGATTGTTAATTTCCAAGAAAATCAGGAGTTCATTAGGGAAGGTTCATTAATTATGTCACGCAGTAAGGGCCTAAACCTGACAAGGGGGGGGGGGGGGTTTGTAAAAATTCACTCTTTACGTGACATAATTAATGGACGTTCCCTAAGGAAACTTGCCAAAAGTTCAGGAGGAAAATCACCAGAACTTAAGCAAGGAGATTTGCAGAAGATCAGGAGAGAGCTTTCTTGATATAGACAAGAGATAATCACTGAAGAACCGAAGAAGCAGTCTATGCAAGCATCGTTCATATGGGCATAATGATCTTTATTGCAAATGAAGCCATATTAAAATATGGGTAACACCATCTTCCCAACCGTTCGTATCGTACTACCCAAGTAACACAAAACTGTTATAATTGATTGCCGCTACTTGATTGTGACTTAATTGGGTCACATTGAAGTTAATTTTACTGATTTGCAACAAGTGTGCTGCTAGAGTATGAGCTGAGACACAAACTCTTGTTAGAATAACAATTCCTTGGTTTCCATCTCACCTCGTTTGAGATATTTGATTGGTAAGAAAACTTTACTGAGGTTTAGCAGAAAAGTTTAAAAAGAAAATTCAAGAAGTTTATCAAGATATCATAGCAGTTTTCAAGAATTCATTCAAAGTTCAGAGATTCCCTGGGGTTAGGTCAGTTGGCCACTATGTGATAACATACTCAAAAACACAATCCGCCGCATTTCAAACACACTCGTCACCGTATAAAATTTAATACTGGAACCACTTACAGGGTGTCTCACAATAGGTGTCACTAAAACAAAATCGGATTACTGCTAAGCAAATCAACCAAATCATAGCTCTTGTTTTTCATTTAAAAAATACATGTTATAGAAATAAACCAAAACAGTTCAATTTGAATTTCTCTTTTCTTTGATAATTTTGTGCAAACGTCTTTTAAACCCATCGCAGCTTTTCCTGAGGAATTTGGTCCCAAATGTTTCTTGAATCGATCTAAAGTGAGCCTTTCCGAAGTGGCCTATATTTTGAAGCATATAACTCCAAACAAAGTAGTCAAGTGGGTTGAGATCCGGTGACGATACAGGCCATTTTTCGCCTCCCATGTAACCAATAAGCAGTTCCAAAGATTCTTTACGGCAGCCTATCAAGCAATTAAGTGGCCTTAAATGCTACATAAATGCCGCTTTTAGCCCAATATATGGCTGTTTGACTGCAATGCTATGATAATGCTTTATTAATACTATCTTGCATTCGAAATGCTTATTACACACAGATAAAAAGAAACACTGAATTTTCTGCGTTATCTAATGCACATAAAGGAAATGCTAGATTTGGCAGAACATAATGGGATATTTCATGTAAATTTAAGCCAGATAACGCCTGAATCGAGCCTGTTGTATGAAAGATTGCAAACAATATCGTTGTTTACGATCTTTTGGCTTAGAATTACACGAGGGGAAATTTTACGCGCTTGTTAAAATTAATTATTTTTTTCTGTGCAAGCTAAAAGCATTCAAATAGCATTTAAAATTCAACTTTACAACAGATAGCATTCAAGAAGCTGATATAATGCTAGTATAAAGCTTGTAGCATCTGATATGCAGATTTAGGGTTGATGTACTGCATATGCTAATGCTTATTGGTTACCTGGGTTGTGATGAAATCAGGCAAATTTTCCGCGCACCACGGTTGTGTTTTTCTGCCTTGTGAGGTGAAGCTGAGTCCTGTTGGAAACAATATGGTGTATTCCCTAACAGCGTTGAAGCATGAGGAAGCAGATGGTTCTTCAAAACCTGCTCGATGTAATATTCAGTGTTGATTTTTACGTTAGGTTCTATGAAAAGCAGAGGAAGTTTTTCCCTTTCGTGCAACGACGCCCCATATCATGATTTTCGATACATTCTGATAGCGTTCTACAGTTAGTTTGTCTTTTGGAATTATGGGCAAGACTTTTGCCATACACACGATCATTTGGTTGATTATGACTGTCCAGAAGGAGGAAGAGCTTTTCATCCGAAAATAAAATCTCGCAATCACCGTGCCGAACCAAAATATTTTTGCTTCTGCTCCGTCAACCCGCATTCCAGATCATGTCTGAGGAGCCTGTTCATTGAAGCAAGAGACATAGGAAATTGTTTGCACAATTTACGG
Source organism: Aedes japonicus (assembly GCA_034211315.2). Lineage (NCBI taxonomy): Eukaryota > Metazoa > Arthropoda > Insecta > Diptera > Culicidae > Aedes > Aedes japonicus. The sequence goes on along the minus strand of JASCZW010000868.1, from coordinate 235,207 downwards.
CCAGATACTGCCGGAATATGTCCTACTCGCTCCCTCACACATTTGTTATTTTTTCTTCGTTCTGGCAGTTTGTCTTTGACACCTCCCTTGTGTTGAATATGGACATTTCCAGTTTCCTTGAACCCTTTGAAGGTATGAAAAACAAAACGCTTACCTACTCCGAACTGCTTAAGACTATTGAATATCTGACACGGTCTAAGCTTTTCCCAATGTAATTTTAAAACTTGCACCCGTATGGCTTCCATGGTAGCTGATAAATATAAACAAACGGTATCGCTTATTTATCTGCAGCGGTAAGCTGTCAAAAGAATACACTCAAAACGGGGATAATCAATTCCGCTGTTAAAATTACCCAGCTGAAATAAACCAAGACTGAAAAAAGGTGACACGTATTGTGAGACACCCTGTTCGTAAATCGATTATTTGTTTTCTCACTGTTTTGTTTCCCTCAATATTGCAGTGATGTGATTAAGATGATGCATAAGTTTGCGTGTTCTAAGCGCCTAAAAGGTTCATGATTGCCCATAAGCATAAGTTTTCGATTGTATTATTGACAGATAATTTGAAACACAGAAACAACTTCCGACAAACCGAAACTCAATGAGGTTTTCTGAATAACAAATTAGTGTTACTCACAAAACAAGAGTAAGAAATGCTAATACTTATTCTTAGACTTTAAAAATGACAGTCAAATTGATGAAAATCCTGAATTATTTCTTGGTGTAATATTTCAATGACCTTTTGAAAAATTTCAACACTACAGTAAACAGTCGAGTTCGGTTGCCGCTATTTTGCTCGACTTGACAGTGACAAATGTTGTTCGACGTGACTTCTATAATTGACCCCATAGTTATGCTTATAAAATGACCTGGCCACGTCCTACTTCCCTAAACTATCAACGAGAGATGAAAACCTTCTCTATACACATCAATAACGTAACTATGCAACAGCAGGATTCGTCTCTGTATTGCTTTGTTGTTATGCTGTCGCCAGCTTGCTTCTCGACAATTTTCACCATAATGTCACCCCCGGAGCACAAGCAAAGCACACTCAGTTTTTCCTTACAATGTTCGTGTAACAAGCTTGCGCAAATTTTCTTCTGAGCCACCACCCAATACCGTTCTTTAGATAGCAAAAATCCTTCCTAGAAAACTCGAAAAGCCAGAATCATCACATTTTTCAATCAGGCGCTGAGAGGACGGTAGCCTCGGGCACAATGCAAAAAGTAGCTTCAAAGGTGTTGTTTTTATTCATCGTTCCGCCATGCTAGGACGATGAGCTGAAACCAAATTACTTTGCGTAAACCATGTAGCCCTTGTGGAAGGTGCGCTATCGCTGTCGAGTAATTAAAATTTAGTTTATGTAAATTTTGATCCATCTACTTCGTAGGCTAAATTACCATTATTAACGGTACACTCTGTCAGGTACAGCCATCAAAACCCATCAGCGCCAGGTTCATTCCCGTGGGGACCAATGTGATGAGCGACACGGATCCACCCATCAACAACCCCAACCAGAACTGCTGACAGGTTCTGTCTGTCGGTTGACTTACTTCGGGGAAATCTAAAACCCTAAACCCGCGCCCTTTCCTCGTTTACAACCCGATTCCATCCATCCGGCCGCGATGGAATACATATTGATTAATTGCTTTTGACTAATGCTGTCATCGTCTCCTTCTCATCGTCATCATCAACAACTTAGCCGCGTTCACATATGGGAACACACCTCTCCGTGATGACAAGGTGGGTTTCGTTCGCATCGACCGTAACTGCAACTCAGCAATAATAGGAAGTAATACGTGCAGGATGGAAGGGATTTCCTGGAAGTGAGATCCGGTCACCCGGAACGGGGTGGAATGTAATTCAATGTCAGCAATGAAAGCTCATTAACTAAGCGGGGTGCAGGTAGGCAATACACTCAGTAGCAAAAAAAAAGCCGAGCAAAATTTTCTTCCAAAAAACGCGTTGTTCAACCTTCTGTAACTTTGTCAATTATCAATATATTTGGCGAAATTTTGACAACGTTATAACTAATGTTTCGATCATATGCATCAAATTTCATGTTGATAAAGTTTATAAGTCTTGAAGATATCATAACATATGTAAACAAAGTCATTTGGATATACCAATTTCAAAAAACCGTATTTCTGTGAAAAATTTGGTAGCATATTCAAAATTGTCTTTATGACTTAAAACAATACAGAAATTTATGTAGACAAAATTTGAACTGTTTCCATAAAGTGGTTTGGACTACAGCTGGCGTCAAAGTTGAGGCTCCAACATGAGTATTTTCCTTTTTCACCCAATATTGACCACGTTGAACTAAAGTTAACCACGTTAAAGTTACAGAAGGTTGAACAACGCGTTTTTTGGAAGAAAATTTTGCTCGGCTTTTTTTTGCTACTGAGTGTAGGGCGATCCAGTTCTAGCTTGGCTTGGCAGTGTTGCACTAGGAAGGTGTTAAGAACTACTTACTTATGCTGGTCCAACGCCCTATTAGGACCGCACCTGCGTGACGATATTTCTCCATACAGGAATTATTGTGTTAGGAACTAGGGTAGGGAACGGCTTAATCAGGGGTAACTATTTTAATCAGTTGTTAGGAAATAGGTCTAAAACTCCTACATTTTCCAAATTATTTCACTTTTAATGATACGATCATAAGCTCTATCTATCGTTCGGGCATATGATTCGATGTATAGATCATGTTTGATTAATAATTTATTACTGTCATTTTAAAGATTTAAATCTAGAAAACCATCAGTTTCTTACCGGCTGAAGAAGTTCGCTCAAATTTTGCCTTTGTGTATTTTGCATTTAATCGCGTGTACCGGAGAGCATGTCTTCTCTCACAGCTAGGCTTGTTGCCAGAATGTGATGTTGAGCATTGAGTTAACTTTATTACATAGGGAGAAATCCCTCAGTACCGGACACCTAAGGTAATTCAACTCATTACTTTTCAGCAAAAAATAATTACAAATGTTTAAATTGATATTTTATCACTTTAAACGATCAACGAAATATTGAACAAAATCAGTGCTTTAAAAAAGTGTCTCTCAATTTCGGACACTTGAAAGAAGATAAAAATAATCGAATTCATGGTTCATATTCATATTTTTACAAAAAATCACTCAAACGACCGAAAGTTTTGCTGCTGTATTCGCGCATGATCCAAATGTGTGAAATAACAACGAATTCCCTTTGCTTCACGCTTCTTTGTTCCTCGTGCTTTCACTACGGCGGTTTTCGATTGCTTGGTTCCTTTCGGTCGACCACGTTTTGTTGTCTTCTAGATGGTCGGCTCTACTTTCAAATAAGCTTCTGCAACGATTCCTGCAATATCGTATTCCGTGAAACGTGCTCCCGCATGTGCTCTCATCCACACATCACATCGTTCATGATACGCATCTTTGAATGGCATCACGAATGTTCGGTCAAGTGGTTGCATCTTGTGACTCGTGGGGATTGGGAAGCTGAACAGATGAATATTGTTTTCTCTGCAGTAGTTGATTACTTCCAGCGTCTTGTGACTGCTGTGATCATCCAGAACGATCAGTACCGGTGAATCTTCTGTGGGGTTGGCAAAGTTCTTATAGTGGTGGAGAAATTGTAAGAAGAAGTCACTATTGATCCAACCCTTTGGTTGAGCCACGCCTGCACTGTCCAAGGGAGCATTGAACATAAGCCGTTCATTGACCCTTTTTCATGGGAACACGAAAAATGGTGGCGTGTAAACTCCTGCGGCACTCATACAAAAGAGGATTGTCACATTTTTACCACGTTCAGCAGAGGTAAGCATGCCTACCTGTCGGACGGATTTCGGTGCCAATACTTTGAGATGCTTCTGAACACACGTTACCCCAGTTTCATCACAATTGTAGATATCAGAAGCACGGAACTTGTACTTCTCCATCAGTTCCTTTGCTTAGAATGAACAGATGCGGTACATTCAGGTGCTGGGCCAGACCAAACGCCAGTTTGAGGAACTCCTTCCTGCTTAGTGGCATACAAGCTCCTCTTCATAGGCGTCCGGAAATGTACTGGCGAATCTTCCTAGCTTTGGCTCCAAGAGTGTTTCTGTGCCTGTTTTGATGCTTGTTGTCTTGTCATGAAGAGTGCTTTTGGGGATACCGTATGCAATCGCCGCTTCCCGAATGATCATTTCCTTTGTCAAAACCTTATTGGTAGCAGCAATAATGTGCTCAATGGACCACGACAGCTTTTTCTTGTGCATATTTTCACCTATAAACAAAATCCATAATGAATTCGATGAAATAAACAATTTTTTCATAGTCCGGTACTGGGGGACAGAGGCTCCTACATAAATTGTATGTTTGTTCCGTTTGTTCACGAATTCAACATATTTATGCAGGTATGATGTATGGATTTTGTAAAACACTTACCCAAAGCCACTTTAGAAACAAACGCTTAATTTCTACAGCCCAAATTCTCCGGAAATACTGATTTTAAAGTTGGCAGAAACACCAAAATGAAAACAAACAATATTCAGTTTCGGATGCATGTTTTGACATGTCTTCTCATCCAGGTTTCTTCTTCTCCATTTTTGTTGGTTTTCTGCATATTGGCGATTCAAATGTACCGTTGCAACTATGAAAACTCGAGGTGTCCGGTATTGGGAGTTGTCCGGCGCTGGGGGACTTCCCCCTACTAGCTGACCCCGGTGCGAGCGTTGCTACGCATGCTACTAAATGAATGAACAATGGTTGTTTTCTTAGAAAGAGTTTTTTTTTACTAAGAAGGGGTTCAAGCTTCTATCAGAACATTCTTCTCACCTGAGAAATACACAGTTTGTGTTTTAGTTATCTGGATAATTCTCATGTTTGGTTGAAATTTGTGTTTGAAATCTCCATAGAAACATTTCTGCTCAACCCTGCACGCCAATTTTTGTATGGAAGGGCTTCCAGAAGGCGACGGAGTTCAAACCACTTTAGAAACATTTATCTTCTTCAGAAACCTCCACATGCCAAATTGGGTTCCATTTGCATTATTAGTTCTCGAATTATGCAGAAATTTGTGTACCATTTGTTTGAGAGCCTTCTTAAAAAAAAACCGAACATGTCGCCTCACCAGAACCTTTGTATTATTTTAACAGTTTTTTTGTAATTTATTACCGAAAAATTAAAAATATCTGCAAAATATCGAACGACATGTTAATTTATGCCTTCATTTTTTGCGGTGATAATAAAAAATAAGCCATAGGCTGGACACTTGTGCTGAGTTCAATTTTTATTCGTTCCAATAAACTTCATACAACACACACAAAATAAATTAATTTATTCCAAATGCAGTTTGAATCACAAAAGTTCCAACTACTCATTTGAAATTATTCACTGGATCGATCGGTAATTTTTTTCGCCAGTGGTGGACAATACACCGATGTTCATTATTACTGCAAAAATGAAGGAATAGAACTGTTTGTTCTCAGGACTCACATGGCAATTAAAGACGTGAATTGCTTCGCATTAACTGCAGAAGCAATTCACGATATTTGTTGTGCACTCTTTCCAAAGAATTATACCTTCATCATTTTTTCCAGGTTTTAGGTAAAGCATTGGCGTATTAGTGCCCACAGCGGAACCATGCATCTGTAGGAAAGATCAAAATTGAAATTAAGCAGTTATATTCTAAATGGATTTTGTGTTATCTGTACCTCAATCATTTCAACAATACCATCAAGAGGATTTTTCTTAATTGCTGTCTCACTTTTCGATGGTTTGACTCCACGAGATGGATTCTTCATTCGGATTATGGCCAACGTTCGAAGAAAGTTTAGATACATATTTTGTCAATAATATGAAGCAATTCAAATGATTATACAGATTTACCATTTCGTATATTCTGGAAAAAATCGTCGTTCTTTTCCAGAATCTTCGGTTGTATAATCAAAAACTGCAGACAAAAATCTTCTCTGGGTACATTTTTTTAATATCCAAAGTCACCTTGAGTAGACAATTGGAGATATTTTAATAATAAAGGTATTACATTATATTTTATTATTCCGCTTACCATCCGCTTGAAATGCCATTTTGAGGACGACCAATGGGTATATCTGAGAACATACCCGGGAAAAGTACAGTCAAAGAATGAAACATCGGGCAAAAAATCTCCCTTTCGGATGTGCCATCCAATGTGATGGCTCAATCCATCCAAATAACCCGGAACAGGACGATGACAGAAGAAGCAAACATACAATCGCGTCACCCATTTTCTGCAGTTTCAAATATATAAATAAAAATAAATCATAAGTTAACTTACTAAACATTTCAGCAATGCCGCTGTCCACTTCAACAAGCGAGTTTAAAATTACCTCCATTTCGAAATCTGCACAATTTTTTGCTCGGGGAAAAACACGCGTTTAGTTAGAAGCGTTCACTTGATAGCTGAAATTTTTTAAAAATGGCGTCATATAGAACGTTGAATAAGTCATCCGCAAACTAAGAGTTTGGAATAATATTGACGATAGCTCGGTAAAACGTATGTTTTTGCTGAATGTTCGCTACACAGAATAACTGAGTTTTCAAAAAGTACCGAGTTTTGTCTGAAACCGAGGTAATTCGGTTATATGAATTACCGACATCTGTATTTTATTATATTTTACAGAAAAATCAGTAATAATATTTACAGAAATCAGTAAATATATTACAAATTACCGTTCTCTCAGTATAAATTCATTTTTACAGAATAAAATCAGCAAAAAATATTACCGAGCTGAAATTATGGATTTAAGTGTGTATGTTTCTTCTCTTCTTTGAATCCTAGAGGGCTTGAGCTGTTTAGTGGAATACTTGTAACTATAAATTAGAAGAAAAATAAGTAATCTCCATTTAATTTCAACTTCTTTTGCTTATCTTCGACAGATAAGGAGCATCTAGCGGAGGTGACTAAGGCTGTCAAACAGAACGAGAAAGGAATTTCACATAACTTCAATTCAACAGTCGCAGAACACATCTTCACGGAAAATCACGACAAAACACGGAAAATCACGACATAATGACATCACAATATTACGGACTACATCTACACCCTGGAAATTAGACGTCGCAGAAAGCTTAGAAATAAACAAACAACAGAACACAAATCTACAAATCTACAAATCTACAAACAAAGACCAAGGCAACGGTTACACATGGCTCTTCAACTTACTACCCAAACGACATCAAACCCGACGAAGCGGAACACCCGCTGCTACACAATAAGTATGTAAGGTATAGATGAGAGAGATGCGAGGTAGATATTAATTAGATTTGTTTTTACTCAGGATAGGTAGGTTTTCTTTCAGTCGAGTTTTTAGTACGAGACACTGAAGAAGTCTTCACATTGTAGACGAAATATGCGTATCTGTCGAAGATAAGCAAAGGTAGTTGGAACTTAATGGAGATAACTAATTTTTCTTCTAATTTATAGTTACTCTCTTCTTTGTTAACCATAGGAATATAGCGCACCGGTATTGTACGGTGAAGCCTGCTGTCTCTTCAATTGTTTGTTTTTAAACGAAGCATCCCGTTTGTCGTTACAGTCGCTTTGGCTAACATTTGCGTGAGAGTAAATGAAATAAGAAATACACATTGCCAACCTAAAGATCAATGACAAATTAAAAGTTCGTTCGTGTAGACCTGCTAGTAGACGAGTTTGCGATCGTAGCAATCGACTAAGGAGTGGGTTGAGGAAATTGATGTTTGCAGCAAATCATGAACTGGTCTTTTTCAGTTTGCCTTCGCACACATGCACGGAATCGTACGCATACAATATTGTTATAGTACGTTCACACTACAGCTTATATTATGTGATATAGAATATCTTGAAATCAAATGACATGTATGTACATTATTTCCAGTGAAAACTAGATGTATACTTGCTGATACTATTAGTTTATGTACAAATAATGGAGCTGAAGAAAACATTTTTTTGATCGGAAAGCAATCCACATGCTTTAAAAAAGTCCCTGCAATTGGGAACTTTATTCCATGGCTATGAAATTTTCTGAGTCTAATGCTTGTTGCTGAAGGTATGTGCCGATAGACCAGAAGTAAGCTGAGGGGTTAATGTCTCAATATTGGCAGTTCTAATTAAAGCTTCATCAAATGTCTCAGGTGCTGAATAAATTGCTTAAAACCCGTCCCTTACCCTATTACCTGTAAATAAATCTACTTACAAGAATTAGATGCATTACTTTTAAGAATGCATTATTTTTAAGAATTTAAAAAAAACTATAAGGGACAGCCCAATGGGGTTGTACGCAAAGTTGACGTAGGACTACGTAACTATTTCGAAATAATCTACATATATATCTATGCATATACATGTACATCATATCGTGATATGACTACCAACTGGATCATACATATTTCCTCCAGATTTGATAAATTTGCCACGAGCTTGGCACGACTGCATTATAAAGCACGACTGCATTAAAAAGCCACTTGCTTGCGACAGCCGCTGAGCATCATTCTAGCTGGTTGCTCGCTCCGCGTACTTTTCTGCAGGGTACTTGCAACCGTCAGCTGTCAGAGCAGTACTGGTTCATTGCCGCTCTGCACAGCTCCATGGCTGCCGAGCGAATGAAGAAAATTTGAAGGTGTCCCTGTTTTATATAGTGCACTGCTGCAGTTGAGACGTTCCTTACTTAAATTTGAAGTCTGTGATAGCAAAGTACTGTGTATTTGGTAAAATTACTCTGAAAAATCGGCATTATAAGACATCACCTTATATTTGCGTTAATGTCAATAGTTGAATGTTAAAAATGAATAGTTTTTAATATTTAAATCGAAGCGTAGAAAATGTTCCGATCGATTGGTGCAAACATTTTCAAAATCAATCGTGAAATGACTTAGTTATTAACGTTCAAAACCTATATATTTTTCGTGACGCTCCAAATTTTCGCAATTCGAACGTGTACCCCAGTATTGAAAACACAGACGTAGTCCTACGTCAAAAAATCACGCGCTACCTAAAATACAATTTCTGATGTTGGAAATCTTGTAAGGATGGTTTGACTTCTGCAACCGCTGGCCTTAATTAGACCTTTTTCACAAGAAAGGCCTGTACTCGAAAAAAATGCACAATTTTTATCCGTATGTTACTTTTTTGTCCGTGATTAAAAATTATTGAAATTCTGGTTCTAACTAGTTCGATGTAAATTGTTCACACGTGCAAAATTTCATAACAATCGGTTCAGTGGTTATTGAGATGTCATCGAAACAAGGAGAAAATCGCCGGAGAATTTTGCACGCCATCATGGAAAATCCGACTGCGACCATGAGATGGATCGGAAGACAACTGGGAATCACCCATACAACTGTGTTTCGGGTTGTAAAATCGTTTAAGGAGTCCCAGACGGACGAGCGGCGGGCTGGAAGTGGAAGAAAATCGAAGACAGCTAACCCTGTGAAGGCCCAGAAGGTGTTGGGTTATTTCAAGTGTAATCCGAACCTTTCGATTCGCGACGCGGCTCTGAAGGCAAAGTGTTCCACCTGGTTCGTGCAGCAAACCATGAAACGAGCTGGCCTTCGTGTATTCAAGGTCCGCAAGGCAGCGCACCGGCGTGATAAATCAAACACAGTGGCCAATTCCCGCGCAAGGAAGCTGTATCGAGAGTGGTTAACGAAACTGATGTGTGTGGATAACGAAACCTAAATCAAGGCAGACGCAAAGCAGATACCAGGGCTGGAGTTCTTCGTTGCCAAATCACGGTTTGGTGTTCCGGAAGACATAAGGGAGAAGAAAGTGGACAAATTCACCAAAAAATACTTACTTTGGCAGGACATATGCTAATGCGGTAAACTAAGTAAACCGTACATTACAACAGGTACCATCAACAGCGAAATTTACCACACCGAGTGCCTCCAGAAGCGCCTTTTGCCCTTCCTGTGGTCCCACGGAGGCGAGACATTATTTTGGCCGGACCTGGCATCATACCATTACGCGCGATCGACGTTAGATTGGTACAGAGACAAAAACACCAAAAACAGCCAACCCTCCAAATTCATCCGGTGGAAAGATTTTGGGCCATAATTAAGGACAAAGTTCGAAAATTGTCCAAGGTGTTTAAAAACGAACTGGAGTTGAAGAAAAAATGGATGAAAGTGGCCAAAAAGGTCAGCTTCACCATTGCACAAAATGTAATGAAGGGTCTTGAGGGAAAGGTGCGGGCTTTCAGCGATGGAAAAGAAATTGAATAAAAAAAATTATGTAGAAACATAGTCCATACGTATCAGTTCATTCCTTGAAAGTTTCAAAAAAATCCAACTAGACATAAATTTTTGGCGAACATTTTTGTCAGGTTCATTTTTTACGAGTACAGGCCTTAATTCTTTTGACTGTATTAATAAGGGCGATTCTTAAGCTTGGGACTGATCTTAAAACCGATGTCCTGGTATTCCTGACCCAAAAACCATATCCGTTTTATGACTTCTCACGACCCCTATTGGTAGTACATTTTGCTTTGTACGGAAGCCAGTCAATCTGTGAGTTTTGTACTTAAAGTGAAATTATTATTTTGCCTAAAATATTGATTCAAAATGGAATCAAGAGCCTAGGACTTCGAAAATATAATTTCGTTGTTCTGATCCTATTATCCTCAAATTTCAAGAAAGAAGCAGTGATCTCGAAATTGTTGTTGCGTGCGCCCCACGTGCGACGCCGCACCTACTCATCTACATCATTGATGTCGCGGCGCTTCGCCGTCGCCATGAACTCCATAGTGAAGCTGGTTGCGGTAGTTGACAGATGGCAGAACTGTCACTCAATTCGTGATTGTGGAAATCGGCAAATGACAGATAAAGTTAACAGTTGGTCGTGCAAGTGTGCGTTAATTAATAAATTACTAGCTTAAAGCCTACATTACTAGTTCTTACATGCTATAAGTATCTAAATTAGAGTAATTAAATTAGTGCTAAACCTAATCGAAGAGGTAATATGATACGATAATTGAACTTAAAATAGAAGTTGAAAATAACGAAGACTCTTCGTCGAAGAGTACGGGTTTTAAGGTTAGTCAGTGATTGAGATCGGCTTTGTGGAACTCAAATTTAGCTACTATTCCTTTATATATAAGTAAGTTAACTTTGTAACACTGCACTGTTCTAAAACTTAATCCTAACTAATTATCGTTGTATCAAACTAGATTTCCCAAATTTGTACGTAGCATTCGTCAATTGCATCTGTTCAAACGTTTAGGAAACGCACAAACGTAAGTACACGAGAGTAGGGTGTAAACGGTAATATTGTAGCTAATTTGAACCTCTTACAGGAAAATTTTAATCGCAGTTCGCGAAAACAAACGATTGAAATTTTGGAAAAGCCGCTTCCTTGTTGCATACGCAACAATTGTATTATTTCGAACATTATATCAACCTACTATTCATCGGATGATTCTCATGACTAATCTTCACATACCCGTGCTTTAAAGTAATAAAACCCTCAAAACTGATTACACGAATGTTCACATTTTAGCTTCCAATTAGATGGGACAGCCACAAACAGCAATGAGCATAACCTTTACATCGTTTCATGCGCGAATGGGAGCGGCAGACACCCGGGAATTTCACCACCAATAATGGCGTACCGACATTGGAAATTCTAATTAAAACTCATATTCCGCCACATTTATTTACATAAAATGCATTAAATGCTGAAAGCGCGTCCCGAGAGGGAATAAACAAACCCAACGTTCATCATGTCACTGTTGTCAACAGCACATTTCCCACATCGCAGCAGGCAATGAAACGTGCGAATATATCATTCGCCATCTATCTATGAGAAATAAAATCATACTAACTGCATCCACGCCATTTCTGGGTATTATAAAATCATAAATTATAAAAGAATATTACTTTTACCTTTACCTCTAACGTAAAAAAAAACTGCAACTTTTTACCAAACCCGTGTCATTCAAAATGCAGAAGGATGCAAGCTGAAACTCGTTTCTCTCGCACTGCTGCCCGACCGTCATAAGTTTGACATGCACCATTTCATGTAATTCAACAATTTGTATTTACCAGCGATAAGCTTGCAACGAGTCTTTTCCGTGTAACAGCAATAACTAGATTGCGGTTGAATTCTCCACCAACGGACCAGTTTTCCGCCAACTTTCCCCTTGGACCTAATTGAGTAATCTATTTCGTAGGAAAACTTTTCCATCTCCGACAAATGGTCCCCTACAAAGCACCTTATAATCCGCTACTTAGGATCCAACGCGGGCGGGCAGCCAGCCAGCCAGCGTGCAGCCACTCCGGAAACTAATTGAATTAATGTCCCTTGAAATTTCCCTTCAAAAATCCCCACAACAAAGGAAATCATTGTTTGAAAATAACCGTAAAACCCCAAATCAGGAGATTTCCTGTCCACGGCGTCGTTTTCATCTGGATACGTAGTCGTTAAAAACTTCACTTCACCCACAAAATGCCATTCTTTCATCCTTGTCACCGAAAAGCCATTTTATCTATTTTACACGCCTTGAAGCGTCGCATAAAACCACCTTTCTTTCTTGTTCTAACCGGCGCTGTTCAGTTTGACGCACTTTTTTTCTTTTTCTTTCTGGTCCTCACTGAACAGGGGAGAAAAAAGTCTTTCGGAGTCAATCCCGGTTCCATGAGTTCCTTTGGCAGGGCAAACTTTTCCTCATTTACAAGTTTAATGAGGAAAGTTAACTTTCTGACAGCAAATAGAGACCTATAGAAACCGGCGACAACTACGTCAGTGAGATCATCGACTCCCACGTGCTGGTCGCCGCGCCGCGCTCAGTTGATGGCCGGAAATGATGATACGCAATCGTACGGAAAAAGTACAAGACAAATAAACTTTTCTATTTGAACTTCCTGTGGCGTGTCGCAAGTGGCCCCCGGCGGGTACGGCGACATTTGCTGCTTCGCTGCGACCCGACGACCGACGAGACACATCGTCCTTTTAATGCGTGCGCCAGCTCATGTCCTCCATCCCATCCATGGCCTACTGGGCGTTAGGCCAAAGCAGGCAAGTCTGCTTGACAGCCAGTGGCGAAAATGAGAGTGTTTTGTTGACGGTTGCCTAGACGAACCCGGTTGCCCCGGCTTCAGATGGTACTAGTAGTGCACTGAAGTGAAGATACGGTATCGGAGACAAATGTAACACGCGATGACATGTTCCGATATTCATACTACTTTGAAACGGAATATTGAATAACGTAAAGGTAAAGGTAAAGGTAAAGGTTTTATTAAATTGTTTTCACAACCGTGTGTGAAAACGAGTGGGCCAATTTGTACACATTTTGGCTTTTAAGATGCATAGAAGAGGTGTTGGTGGATAAAACAGGTTTGAATGTAGTTTTATCAACAGAGCCGGAAGTAGTGCTATCAGGCTGAAATAAAACTAAGATAGTTACTTTTGATACGCATTGGTAGAATCAACCAACAAATCTGTTTGTTTTCTTAGCTGACATAATGAAACAACCAACAAAATTTGAAATTCAAACGAATGTCAGTTGAACTCAACTGCTTGATTCTCGAAACAATAACTCAAAATTTTAGTTTGTTTTAAAGGGTGCACCGATCAAAATTTTGTCAAACTCAGTAATGTGTGTGAGTCGATCAAAATTTTTATTAATAAGTCAAATTCTCTTTCTTTTCCTATGTCAGTTAATACAGAATACAGGCGAAATATTCAGCTAAGCTTCCTTTTCACCGAATGCGATTTCCGGGTCTTTCGTTTAACACTTGTCATAAGATTTTGTACAGTCTCCTTGTCCACTTCATTCACTGCAGAACGCCAGTTTGCCTTGAAATGTTTCTCACTCACAACAGCTTTTTGAGTCTTCTTAAGGTTCTGCTTGACGATGGCCTAATATTGTTCGATTGGGTGTAGCTCTTGGGTTTTGGAAGGGTTCTTGTCCTTGGCCACCACTTAAACGTTGTTGGCAGCATACCACTCCATGGCATTTTTTCCGTAATGGCAAGATGCCAAATCCGGCCAACATAGAACGGAACAATTGAGTCACTTCAGGAAAAGCAGTAGACGTTTTTGTAGGTACGCGCTCAGATAAATTTCCTGGTTGACGGTTCCGGTCGCAATGTAAACGTTGCTCTTCAAGTCACAGGTACAGATGGCCTGCCACACCAGATATTTCTTCGCGAACTTTGACAGTTTGATGTGCTTGACAATATCTGCCACTTTCCTCGTCCGGTTGCCGTATAAAATTCCTGTCCAGCAAGCTGTTTAAAGTCTGCCTTGACGTCAGTTTCATCGTCCTGTACCACGCAATCAAAGTTCGTCAGCTTCGTCGTGTAGATCTTTCGCGATGGTGCTTTGGCTGACGTGTTTTGTTTAACGTCGCGATTTGGAGTCACCTCCTTCTTGTATGTCGACAGTCCAGCTCGTTTTTTAGCTCTATCCACGGTTGAAGGCGCCTCCGGCTTTCGATTTCCCCCCGAGCCAGCTTTCCTGGCTGTCGACAAACGTTCACCGAACACTTTTAATACGTTGATAACAGTTGATATAGCCACATTCAACAATTTTGCCAACTTAGCTTGAGAGTAGTTTGGATTTTCGCCATGCACGTGAAAAATTTTGATGCGTTGCTTCTCTTCTTTCGACAACATTTTGATAACTGAAGTGCAAATCTCAAAATCAAAATAGAGGCATGATGTAACACGCACACATCTTCAAAATGAGGGGTGTGCACATTTTTTAATACACGATGAAAGGAAATCTGTCAAGTTTAAGTAGACCAAATTTTGATCGAAACACCCTTCAAATAAGCCCCTGGAGTTATAGAAACGCGTTGCCAGGTCGGTTGAATCAAAATTCGAGCTGTTCAAAACATAAACGATGGCTGGAGCAGAATGGAATATGGAACAGAAGTGACGAAAGGCTGCTAGATAAAAATGTTCAACCAACCATAAAACACGGTGGAGGAAATATTATGGTATGGTTGTTTTTCGAGGTATGAAGTGGGAAACCTTAATTCAGGGGAACATGACAGCAGGCGGCTACATTGACATTTTGAACGAAAATCAGGAAGAGTCGTTGATAAAAGTGGGGTTGGAAAAACATTTTTCCGTTTACATTTTGCCTTCGATTTAGCGATAGTCATCTGTTTAGATCTTGCATTTTTTTTGCTTTTGCAGCAAATTTCAGGACATTTCTGCTTCTTTTACTGCAACTTTCACATTTTTTTAGGATTTGAATTGTCCAAAATCACACGGAAACGCGACTAGCACCAGGAAAAAATTGCCCATAATGAAATAACCTACACTTACGCACCTTCACACCACCTGCACTCCCGCTTCACTTTACTCATTTTTTTAGTACAATTTCCGTGAGAGAAAAAGAGATAGCATACACTCTTTTTCTCTCATGGAAATGTTACTCCATTTTCGTTAAAAAGTGGATCAACTCAGTTTTTGAGTAGATCCACTTTTTACGAAAATTGAATAACATTTCCGTGAGAGAAAAAGAGATAGCATACAATTGTACTCAAAAATTGAGTGAAGTGAAGCGGGAGTGTGTACTTGAATTGTCAAAACAATAGTTGGTCTGAAGGTAGTCACTCAGAAGCACGTGCACGCTCGGTTGTAAGTACTCAAAACTGAATAGAAAACGATCCAGTTTCGATTTCAATTGAAGTTCCTAATTAGAGTAGCTATAGGGTTACTCGTATTCGATTAACTAGATCACTTGTCAAAATTAGAGTAACTATTACGAAGTATCTAATTCAAGCTGATTAAATAATCTGAGTTAAGGCTATTTATTTCCATTAAAACTCCATGTGCCCCCATATTAATAAAAAAAAAATAACAAACTAATTGATTCAACTCGTCAAACGATGCAACCACAGCTCTAGAACTGTGGTTCATCGTTTTGTGTAAAACACATTAAACAATATCCATCACCATGAGTTGGCCCAACAATGCCGAAAACGTTAAAGTCATTGAAAAGCATATCTATAAGTTGTCCACTTTTTTCGAAAATTGAGTAACTTTTTCGTGAGGAAAAACAGGAACGCAAATGCATATTAAAGAGATGCTATTTTGAGCGAGCATTTTTCACGTCTCATGCCCGTACACAGTTTGAAAGAATCCTTTGATTTTCTGCGTTATTTAATGCACATAAAAGGAATGCCACTCTGATACAAAAACAATGATAATTTTTTTTACTCCGCTATCCAGCTTTTTTTATACCTAGCGTAATATTCTGAAGGTGCTCAACTGACAAATTGAAACGAATCACAAATTGTTACACTAATTCCCTAACTAAGGAAACGATTTCCGAACAACTCTCCGTAACTCCTACTTGTTGCCAGCTGCAAATGTCATGACAAAAACAACAAACAACTATGGTTTACTGCAACTTAAACAGGATAGGTAAAAGATCGTCTGATGGAGAGAAAGTGAGATTTACGGATTGCAGTTATTATGTTTGATTACCAATATTACGAAGTAGAGATACTTTGACCCAATTACATAAAAGTTTGCCCTCAATTCAAGCACTGAGAACCACAAAACCACTTTTTTTTTTATCTAAATTACCAACTAATACATTCGCAACATTTTACTGTTGGGAAATGGTTTGGAAAAAAACATTGGATATATTGACGTATCTGCGTAATTTTCAAAAGCTCTCTTTGCTCTGAGAAAAATAACATGGTAAAAAAATAAATCCTGTTCAAGATGACTATTGCATAGAAAAGTTACAACTACCATGAAAATGGTCAAAATCATTTTTTCATCATCACATTATTGACTATGATCATGATTACAGGTACTATTCTGACATTATAGTAAATGTTTTATCAACTATTTTGAACGGTCGTTTTCACCATGATTATAGGCGGTTGAAAATCATTATTTTGCCCTAGTCATCCTTATCCCCAATAATGGTAAAATTGACGATCAAACTTTTCACTGTGTGAGCTCATAAAAAGAGTATTTTAGTTTTACCGTGGATACACGGTAGAATGAATTTAACAAATTGGAAGGTGAAACATATTTTGTTTGCCTTTTTTATCACCAGATGGTTCTGTTGAAAGTGCTACACGGCTCGCCTAAAATGTATATGTGGAAAAATGATGAGGCTTATATTGCTAATATAGTATATTTGGCCTAGGTGACAAACATAAACAATGTCTTCTTCCGTAAATTGCTCGTGGCACAAAGGCTACCCATGTAAGCCTCCAATTCTATCGAATAGGTGAACTGTTCCTCTTCAAAATGACCGTGGTGATTTGGTTAGGCGAGTTTTCAATGACGAGAAATTCGCGGAAAAGGCCACTGTTTGCGTTTGTCGGCTTGGTACTAATGAAAAATATTTGTCGAAATGCTATAGCAAAATATGTCTTTGTTAATAATGAGACCTCTACATAGTTTGAGAGAATCCTGTAATTTTCTGCGTTATCTAATGCACATATGTAGAATGCCAGAATTTCTAAAAATACAAAAGATGTTTCATATCAATTTGAGCCAGATATCGCTTGACGTGTGTATGCGATAAAAATGGCAATCCAAAAATCTTCTGTAACTTGTGAACCGTATGAGTGAAAATCTGAAAATCTGAACAAATCTTATTCATATATATAGTATATACTACAATGTGTTAACTGTTGAGTTTCATAGTTGTTCATACAGTAGTTACAGTATTAAAAAAAACCAATACACCGTCTTAAACTCGAAGAAGTCCGAGGGACCTGAATCTGGCAAATAGGGTGGATGCTGCAATAATAAAATTTGATTCAGAATCATGGTAGTAGACCCAAGTCTCATCTATAGTGATGAATCGACGCAGAAAATCCTTTTTATGCTTTTGAACTTGCCGCAAATTGTCGTGATTTTGCCGATCACGATGAGCCGAATCGATGTTGGACACTTTTCAAAATTCGAAGCTCATATTTTACCTGCGTTCACCAGTACAATGTTCACAAGACTGATTTTTACGATCAATGCCTAGTTTTTGTGATATCATGCAACGTTGAGAGAAGGTTACTAGAAGGATCATTCAAGATAAATTCCTTAGAATATGAGGGTATTTCCTGTGGAGTAGCATTCTCTGTTATAGATTTTGCTAAGGTATGATTGATTCAATACATACTCTCTACTATACTCTCTACGCCAATGTTGCTCAGAAAATCGCATTCGAACGTATTTTTGATACATTGTTTGCAAATGCGGCACCCATTGTGCACAGAGTTTTTTGAAACCAAAAACTTCAGCCAAAATGTGTTGTTCCATGTGAGATCCCAGGTAACAACTTAAGTTTTATTCCAGCCGAATAGCAATCCTCCCGGCTTTGTTGATAAAACTACATTCAAAACTGTATCGTCCACCAACACCTCCTCTATGCATCTTTAAAGTCGAAATGTGTAGAGGAAAGGCTTGTAAGATGAAACAGCGCCAGTTTTGATATTCACAGCGGCAACACTATCGCGCTGACAAATGTTAACCTCATTTTTTTACTATTCTTCAATTTCAATTCATTTGCCTTTGGAGTGAATACACTCATTTGATTTAGCTCTTCCAGATTTCAATGTTCAAAAGTGTTGGCATAATTAAAAAAGCAATTATTTCTAGTGCTTAGTAAGTAGAAATTTCCCATCGATATCAAAAAGTTAACATTTGTGTAGGCTAGCATTTTCGGTGTATTTTTATGATCCAAAGGCATTTCCAAAAAAATCGTAAAGTGAAACAATTTTTGATGTTTTTTGTTTGTGGTGTCATGTTTGTAAGATGGAACACTCTTTGGCTTGTAAGATGGAACACTTTTTTTTTGTTTTAAAACATATGAATGATATTGTTTATGTTTGGATATGCCATGGAATCAACAATAAATTGAAATTTTACAATAAATTTTGTGAAATTGCAAATTTTCGATGGATTTCTAAAATAGGCCATAATCTTTTTTTTATGACTATAAATAATCAGTTGGAGCCAAAGTTGGAGCCTTTTAGTTCTTTTTTCGAAAGATCCTCGAAAAAATAAAAATTATACATGTTACGAGCAAAAAACAAATCGTGTTCCATCTTACAAGCTTTTCTCTATACAAAGTGGCCCACTCTATAGACGGTTGTGAAAAACAAATGAATAAAACCTTTACAGAACCATAGAGATTTTGAAAATGTTCTATTGAAAGATGTTATGATCACTTGAGAACCTTCATCAAACCTAAATTTGGTGTATTTATTTTTCCACATTTCAGTTATTTCCAGGCCATTGACAAGCCTATATCAATAGCAGTGATTGACAGTAGACAGGCTGTCCTGGGCCCAAATTGATTTGGGCCCGCTGCCAGCTGTCAAATAGAAGTCTAATCATTTGTTTTGGTTGTTTGTTTTGATGTAAAACACCACAGAAAGCGATATTTCTGCTTTGTATGACGTGCACAACGAAAACGAGCAACAACAGAAAAAACGTAAACGAGCTACAACAAACACAACTTACAATGTTGACATTATTTTGAAAGCTGAGCTTGCTGAGATGTTGTCTACGTGAAAAAGTGGTCCTTGTCATAGGCCTGATTATTTCATATATTTCAATATAGCGATTGGAAAAATCACTGTTTTGGCAAAAAGCCCAATTTATCTTCGCAATGGCTACTATAAAACTCTTTCGTCATTTGGTGGCTTTCCTTAATGTCAATTGGCCATTTAATGCAGTGACTAGAGGCAAAATGGCTTTAAAATGCTGTTTCATCTGACCATAATAAGATAATTTGAATGAGTCCTAAAACGGAATTTCGGAACAACATTTTACGAGTTGATAAAGTCAAAATAAAACCTTTGATAGGAGTAAAAGGAACTTCAGAAGACAAGGTTTTAAGATCGCTGTAAAGGAGCTGTGTAGGCTTTCATAGAACTGATTAAAAGTTGAAACCTATTTTTGCCATGATTTTTGGTGTTGATGCACTTTTGGACAACCTGAGCATGGGTCGTCTTCAACGCTTATACGGCCACGCTTAAACTCTAAAACCCATTGGTGAACTGTTGAGATGAAGGACTGCTTTAATACTTTCACGTTATTTGCATGGATCTCAGTAGCCGATAAACCTTCCAAAACAAAGAATTTTATCACTGCACGATATTCAGATTATACCATTGTTTAAAAATACTCTGACACGTCAACTACAAATGGCTTGCAAAGAAAGAATGAATTGACAGATTGATGTGAAATTTGGAACACGTTCTTAGTATAGACACTCAAGTAATAGACCGGACAACGTGAGTCTGGCACAGTTGATGTATCCAAAACAACTGTCAAATCGTATGGGAAATGCGAGGAAATGTTCGTTTGGATACAACACGACGGCACGTTGTCCGGTCTATTACTTGAGTGTCTATAGTTCTTAGATGAAATATAAAAATTGTTTCTACTGTTGCATAGGTTACGTGATTCAGTTTACGGTGTATTTTTGCGTGCTCTCGAATTCATGACTGGTGTTTACGGATCTGGGCATGGATTTTTCCGTGTAGTACAATCAAAATCGCTAAAAAGCTAAGAACTTCAAATACACCTATGTCTTGTGTGCTAAGAACCTTCAATGGGCATCTGAGTGGAAGGAAAGGAAGGAAAGAAGTGGTCGATAAAGTGGTCCAATGGACAGTAATATGGACAGGAGAATGGTGCAACAGTTTAAGAACCGTCTAATTCGAGATGTTGCTAAAAAGTCCAAGGTGTCAGTCGTTTATGTGAAGAAACCCATGCAGTGCGTGCAGTTGCTCACCAAGTCATGATAGGCTAATCATCGCGACGGATAACGAAACTTACGCGTCAAGACCGACTTCCGTCAATTTCCTGAGCAAGAATATTTCGTTGCCGTCTAACTTCGATGTTCAGAGGATAAATCAAAGAAGAAATTATCAAAGCAATGGCAGTTCCTGATCTGGCAGGCAGTTGCGGATGTGGTGAAATAAGCGCTCCTCTCATATTTTCCGGAATAGTCACACGGTGCGATTTACACGAAAGGAGTGCATTAACAGGGCGTCTCCTGCCTTTCATAAGAAAGCATAAAGCATCAACCCTCGTTGGCCTGATCTAACATCCTCCTACGCCCGAAACGTGTTGAGTGGTACCGAGCCAACGAATCCATTTTGTGCCAAAAGATATGAACCTTCCAAATTCAACAGAACTTGCACCAGTTAAAAAATTCTCGGCAATAATGAATATAGTTGAATTTCCATAAAACATCACAAAGCTATTAAAACAGAGCTTGGGCTGAAGAAAATTTGGGTAACAACAATCAAAACACTGGGGAAAGTCGTTTGTACAAATTGAATGAGTAGAGTGAAAAGAAGGTGGGCATCATAACTCTTAAGACGTTTTTCATTTCCTGAAAAACACCAATAATTGGTTTAATTCTGGTGATAAAGATGATGCGCCATTTGTATCGAATATACTCTGTAAATTCTGTTTCTCGTATGAATCACGCATCTTCACGCTTGTTTTGACACGTAATTGAACTGGCAGTTTATTGAATTTTACATCAATCAAATTCATTTTTGCCTTCTGTGATATCTTTGGGAGTTTGGCTAGACTACTACTACAGCTACTACAGCTAATCCTGTGCTTGGGGGAGCTGAAACAATTGAGTTTTTAAAAGTAGCACCACGCTGTCAAAAGCTGAATGATTAAACCAGATACCCGAAACTGGCTGGTCGTTCTCGAACACAAGCTGATCGACGACCTAATTTCCCCAAATCCCTTAACCATCCGTACGCTTCATCAGAGCGTTTACAAATTTACCACCACCGTCATCAACCGCGCTTATGTATGCTCAACAATTTGTTTATTTGGACGCTAATTGAAGCCGGGCCATGGCATTTTTTGTTCGCCGCCCAGGCATCTTCAATTATTCATAAGCAATTTCGGAAAATTTCCCTCGAACAGCAAAATTCAACGAGGGATTAGCATCACTAATCACACGGGATGGCCAGTTATTTCTTTTTTTCACCCTGTCTACTTCGATGAGCTTGGGAGCGCGTTGTTGTTGTTGATTCTGGTGGGTGATTCATTAGCAACTGCAAGTCATGAGCCTGATATTTTCTGCACTGAACCGACGAGTTTAACGTTGTTACAGGTTCAATCTATTTAAATCACTGCCATTATGATTACTAATTTAAGCAGCTCACCAACCTAACCAACCGAGGCGCGATGATGGAATCACAGTCAATCGTGTGCCGTACGGTGGATCCAGAGAGATTAGATCCCGTCGCGGTGGCTTGGCCTCCAACCGAGATGCGAAGTGAAAATGGGTGAAATGGAAGCAGAAGTTATCAGCTAAATGGCAGCGCCCATCCAGCAACGCAAGGGAAGAGCATGATGGTGGCTTTGACAAAAGATTATATCACTTTAAGATGGAAAATCTAATGCGTTGTGTGCTAGTGTCGACGCTATGGAATGCAAATTAAATCCCAAAACTCGTCGACATACTGGAAGAAAAGTAGTTCGGTTCGAATGCTGTGAAAGCAGGTGTCCGGGGAAAATCCGTGGGAAATCCTGGTTGGTAGATATTAGTGAAGCAGTTGAGTGTTGAAATTAATGGAAGGCTGCTGGAAGGTCTGGATGGGCTTTCCGGTAGTGCGGTTTGTTTGATGAAAGTGCTTGAGCTCAAAACAGAAAATGAAGTTTAATGTAACCAAGGCAACGTTGTGGGTTTGGATGGATGAAGGGGGAGGGCAGACAAGTGATGTTTGAGGTAATTGAAGGAGGTCATCATCATCATCATCATGTTCATCTTCATCAACCTTCAAAAGCAGGTTTAGGTGTGTTCACTGTGTACCGGATGGTGAGTGGAAAACAGTGTAAACATTTTCATGAACTAAGTTTTGATTTTGAACAAAAAGCTGCTCTTGATTTCTAGCTAAACAATGACGGCTGTTCGCAAGTGAATGTTGGGTTTATAATACCTAACTATGGAATTTAGTTTGATCACATTGCTGAACATATTTTTTATATAACGTACCTTTCAGACAATGGTAAAGAACCTTTCTATTATACTCGTGTTCACATGATTTCCTCAACTCGATCCGAAATATCCTAAACTCTACATGAGGATTGAGAATAGTTCTTCAAATCAACAACACTAATAAACTTTTGCAAACGTCGTTGGACGACTCACCTGGAAAGAAAAGAAAATGAAAGAGAATATTAAAACTACGAATTTAATTTGGTTCGAAGTGCAGCTGACAGCTACAGACAATAACAAATAACGAACGAACTTTAACATCTTGAGCTCTTTTGAAATATATTTCAGTACAATAAAGGGTGTCCACGATGAAATTGCCACACACAAAATTGATTCGCAAAATTCGAGTTTTCATCCGATTGCCATCAAATTTTCAGGGATTGAGAAATAACTATTAAACTTCATTTTACCATTTTACTCGTATTTTATTTACAGTCCATACGCAAATGCCCGCACCTTGGCCTTAACCCCGGCCATAAGATTCTGCACAACCTGTGAATCAACCGTTTTTTGCATGTAAACCCATACTTTGTTCAGTTCCTCGACTGTCTTCACTACCTTAGGTCGTTTAAGAAGGTGCTGCTTCATAATCGCCCAGTACTTCTCGATGGGGCGGAGCTCCGGAGTGTTGGGAGGGTTGAACATTTTCGGCACGAAATTGACCTTATTGTCCGCATACCACTTCAGCACGTCCTTGGAGTAGTGGCATGAGGCCAAATCCGGCCAGAAGATTGTTGGGACGTTGTGGGCCTTCAGGAGAGGAAGCAGCCGCTTCTGGAGGCACTCTTTTATGTACACCTGTCCGTTCATCGTGTCCTGGGTCACGAAAGGTGCACTCCGCTTCCCGCACGTGCAGATGGCTTGCCAAACCAGGAATTTCTTCGCAAATTTGGACATCTTCTGAGTGCGGACATGCTCCGGAACGCTGAACTTATCCTTGGCCGTGAAAAACAGGTTGCCGGGGATCTGTTTGAAGTCGGCCTTCACATATGTTTCGTCGTCCATGATGCAGCATTCGACTTTCGTCAGCATGATGAGCTACAACTTCCTGGCACGGGTTTTGGCGGACTTGTTCTGCTTCTGCTGTCGCGATTAGGGGCCTTTTATACCTTGAACGTTCGAAGCCCAGCCTTAGTTTTGGCCTTCTGGACAAAACTTCGGCTTAGGTGCAGCTTCTTAGCCACATCCCGAACGGAGGCGTTCGGATTTCGGTTGAAGGCCCCAACTGCGCGGT
The DNA here is from genome assembly GCA_034211315.2 of Aedes japonicus. Classification (NCBI taxonomy): domain Eukaryota; kingdom Metazoa; phylum Arthropoda; class Insecta; order Diptera; family Culicidae; genus Aedes; species Aedes japonicus. The sequence continues at coordinate 211,033 of JASCZW010000868.1, read as the reverse complement.
TGTGATTTTTGGTGTTGTACGGAATACTTTTTCCTTCACTTCTGGGCTTCCGATCGGTGGTCAACCGTTCCTCGAACCGCTTAATCACTCGCGACACCGTGGAATTCACGATTCCCAACGTTTTAGCGATGGAACGATGCGAGAGATCCTTGTTCTCGTGATGAATGCGCAAGATTTTATCACGCACGAGCTGTTCTTTCGACTCCATTTCCGCGAGTTTTGATCACAGGACTTTAAAACTTGCAGGATGTGAATAATGTACTATTAACTAAATCCACCCAAATTTTCATTAAATTATACCCAACGGTTAAAAAGTTAGAGCAATTTCCTAGTGTGGCAATTTCATCGTGGACACCCTTTATCACAGTTAACCAAACAAAATACCATCTGATGTTCGTACGTTGTTCACTCGAGAGCAAAATTATATTATCACAAATCGTTTTCGTTTTCTTATATATTGAATATTTTCTTACATTGCTGCGACACAGTGAATATTCTTCAGATTTTCAGAATTTTTTACCAGAATCTCACCAGCTGAAATAGTTGCTCAAATCACCGAAAGATCTGTTAAATCGAAAAGAAGACTGTTGTGGAAACTATGGTTTTGGCAGCACGGAGTGAGATTTACCTCTCACTACCTATAGCTAGGTGCTTGCGGGCGCATGTTAGACGAGATTTTGTGATCACAACTTAGGATCGATTGGAGTAAAGGGCCAATCAAAGGCGTTTAAAAAAAGTCAAGAAGGGGTCGGACCTAGGATTAAACTCTAGACCTCCTGATCAGTAAGTCAATATGGTACCAGTAAGCCATCAAGCATTGTTGATATATCGCATAACAAATTGTGTACATAAACTTAAAGAACTGTTAACACGCAGAAAAATGTAGTTCGTTGCAAACAAAGTATATTTTATTTCAACAAAAAATTTGGATTGAATATGGATTAATAAAACTTATGGAGTGCTTCAACAAAAACACTGATTTCAAATAATTCTACCATTTAATCGAGTCAACAAATGGTTTTATTGATCTGAAGAACCATGTTATTGATGCAACTTTAATTAATGCCTTTATTTAAGGTTAGATTAGATTCTGCTTACAAAAACAATTTCCCCATATTCAAGAATAAATTTAAAAAAAGGCCTGCTCACAGGACAACAATTTTGAGAGACAAAATTCCTTCAAAACATATACTTACCATGATACTTCCCATTGCCCCAGTTAGTTCATACCTGTTTCCGCATCTTCAAAACAAGACCGAAAACCTGGTCAAAAAGAACATTTCGGCATTCAGTTTTCATAAGGGCCAATGTCGCAAACGTAGACAATGGATTCTTCTGCAAATATCTCGTGAATGCTAACTTAATCCTAGTAAATTACTACGATGCTGGTACAGACGAGGAATTACAATAGAAGTGGTAGTTTAGTTGAGAACAAGATTGTTGGATGTAAAAATACTGATCAATCATAGCTTCGTTACGTATGTATTGTGAAAGTTATTGCCTAGGTCAGTTCTGTGTTGATCCGCATGAAGGCCAGTATTATAATGAATAGGCGAATAAAATAAATGTAGTGTCTGTACAAGTTATGTTCTTAGTTCTGTAATGATAGTATGTATCTGTGTGTCTGTTTGGTGTTCAATAAATTAAGTCCGTTATACTTGCCTTGAGTCTGAAAAGAAAACTGTGCCGCGTGATCATTGTTAAAAGTGTCTTGAAAGGAAAAGCTTACCATCCGTTGCCATCCTGTGAAGAAAGTGTCACATCCCGGGGGTGTAAACTAAAATTTAATGGCTAAACTAAATACAACGTAGGGATTTGTTGATCGGTTTTTGTGGTAAGAACGACCAAATACAGATTGATCATGAAAAAAAATGTGGCAACACTGCGCACATCACCAACAGGGTGCCCATTTGCAGTTTATTTTAACGATGAGATGACATGCGTTTGTCAATTCGATCAATCAGAAAGAGCCTTTTCTGACCGGAAAATGGTTTCATTTATAGCAGCTAGCTTGTCCTGTTCTAGGTTGGTGCTATCTGAAAATGAGGTGAATTCAAAGACGAGACCCGCGATTTTCCAGCCTAATTAAAAAGAAAACGTCCAAAAAATCGATTATTACATTCACGTGAGCTGCTGTGGCAGCATGTCCGGAGCAATTTCCGATTAGGGCGAACATCAAGAATGTAAACAAAAGGGAAATGATAATTGTAATATAGCTAGTAGACTTTTAAACAGTAATTTGCAAATTAACGAATAAATTCGAATACAATCTAGCATACAGACAGAGAACAGAGCTAGCTGCTATTTCATATATAATACTGATGGAAATTCGTTCTTTATTCACTGAAATTTGCACATTTTTAACATTCGCCTGTCAACACAAGGATGTTTGATTACACCATTTTCAATGTTGGCCCCACAAGTACTGGAAATAAAAGTATCGCCCTATACTATTCGCCTATGTTTGACATTTTCATAGGTTTCGCTTTCCAACTTTTCGCCGTTGTTTTGATATTTTTTTCAGTATCGCCTTTTACTTTACGCCATATTTATGTTTTGATTTAAATTATGATTTTCACATTGTCACCAATCAATATGGCGTAAATCGCAAAGTGAATTGTTTTGATTACGAAATAACTCGACGCCCTTAGCAAAAACAATATTTAATAAATAAAACTAAAGCAAAACCAGGAAAAAAGGTCAAAACTCATGATTAGGATGTAATAATTATGCATTGCATTGAAAAAACATTTTGTTTATACTTTGCATGTACGCCCTAATCGCAAATTGCTCCAGAAATATTGAATTGTATTAAAACATATTTTTTTGTTGTTTGACTTTGGGAACGTCCATTCCCTACGTTACGCTTTCAGATGAGGAGAAGGAGTGAGGGGGTTAGAAAATGACCATTTTTTTGCGTAACGAACGTTCACCATTCCATTGGAGCCCGAATCCGGCACTACCGAAGCAACGTACATTCACAAACGAACCCAACATTCCAAGAATTCCATTAGACATTTCCATGCCGGCCTGGTCGGTTGGTCGGTCGCAAGGAAAAGGAATCGGTCACCAACCGTTCGTCATTGTCGCCGTTCGTCAGTTTATGTTGTTCAATAAATAAACGTTTTATTAAATAGGCTTTTTATTACGGTCGTTACTCACATCGACCCGCATCGGTACGTCGCGCTGGGGTCATGAATCACAAGGAGACGACGCAATGGGGACGTCGAGCCTTTACCCCTCACGAAAATATGCCAGCATCTTGGATGGATGGAACTGTTTTTTTTTCTTCTTCTTTTTTCCTCGCAACCGTGCGCGCTTCCTAGATAAATGCGACGCGATTGTGTGCGAGCCGTGGTAAGATGAATTTTACACAGCTTTTCTTCGTCATTTTCGTCATCGTCGCCATTTACTTACCTCCTGAGATTGCGGTGGGTCTATGGAGGGAAAAATATGCTAGCTGTGAAGCTACCAACCGAGGGAGCCGAACTTGTGGTAGGTCGGCATTTTCCCGACATTATCATGGCTTGCTACTGTCTGTTATTGCTATTATACGGCAGGCGACATGTCAGTCAGTCAGACACTACATACTAAGGGGGTACTTGTTGTTATTATTGTAACTGGTGTCATTTCCGGGATGAGCGTGAGGAAAAATTGCTGTGTAATAAGGAGGCAGAGCTGTTGATTGCCTCTCCGTCAGCCTCTCGCAAATGTGTGTCAGCCGAGATTGCGGAAATGACTCTGCTGTTTATACATGATGGCAACCGGAAGAGGCATTTTACAATGTGTCATTTTTCCAACACCCACTTACCTCTTTTGTCTTTTTTTCGCTCCAGCTGGAAAGCAAAGTGCCAGAGCGTTTTATCATTCCGCACATGCTTGCCGTTGGGGATGGGGATTGGGGATGGCTGTTAAAAAAGGGCTGCTCAGGAGATGGTACGAAATGACAGCTACTATTGGTTGATGTGGGTCGTGATTGCTCTCTACTGACTGCAGTGGTTGTGATGGGGTTTGTGATGAGCAATCAAAGTAGACTGCTCTGTCACTTAGCCGCTGGGGGAAGTGAGAGGTTGAGGTTGTTCCTTTTTTTTACGAGTTGATGAGATTTTTCTTAACTTTATAACGGTTGTTTTTAGTGCCGGAGAAAATGAAGTTATGGACCTTCATGAATCTAATATAGTGGTTTTATCGGATTAATATTTGATGTGTGGTCCTTGTAACGAACTGTGGAAAGTATTTTCATTGAAATGTTAAGAGGATATGTGCAGAAATTCATGGTCCCTACAGACATGAGTACCAGAGAATTCAAGAAGCACTTTTTGGCAGAATTGAACATTTCTTCTTTGTTAGAAGAACCTTAAATATATATGAATGATTCATATGTCATGCAATTATATTTTCTACGATAGTTACGTTCAAAACAAATGCTTCTATTGATTCGGAACGAATTAGTTTAACATCTGCTGGAAATGAAGAAAATTGCCGATAGAGAACCCATCAAAACTGCCATCTGTTTGAAGTGAAACTGATGTCGTTTGAATGAATTTTGACGGTACAAAACGTCTGCATTAAAAAATGGATACTTTTTGGAAGAAAATTAAAACATTAAAAAAAACTACGAAATTTACCAAATTTTCAACTCGTATACCGTCTTAATATCTTACAAAATTCGTTTGGTGCTAAATGAGCGATGTCTGGCAAGGGATTAGAGCATGGATTCAGTAAAGGTGGCGCTGCTGAAGCAACGGGTACCTTGATTGGGGTAGCTGGCTCCGTTAGCGACCAAGCTGCGTAGCTCCTAAAGCCTGTCCACGTTACGATTTCGGACACCAAATTAATAGTAGCAAAACATTTTAGGCGCAATTAAACAAACCGTGATAAGAGAGTGACATCTACATTAGAAAACAGTTGATTAGGATGGTTATCCTTCTTTCTGTAAAATTCTCAAACTTTCTGTGGTACACCCGCCATCAGGTTCCGTACGGTATCCTCCGTTGCCACCGCCGTTATGATTCTCCATCTTCTCTTGAAATAATCGGTACGATTTGCTTTCTTCTTAGTTTCGAACAGTTTCGCTTCACTAAAGCCCAGTTAGTTTTTATTGTGTAGTTCTGGACAGTTTAGTGGATTTTCGGTTTTTGCACGTATTTCTCCTCTCGTACCTTATACCGTTCCAGGCTGGATTCCACATAGTGACAAGAGGGTTAGGCCAAAACAGAGTTAGGGATTTGTGGCTTCTGATAAACGGTAGCAACCGCTGTTGCATACATTCTCGCTCGTACACATCCTTATTGATGGTGCCGATAGAGACAAAACTTTTAGATTTTCGACCACATACGGCCTACCAAATCAAATACTTATTCCGGAATATGGTCACCTGCTCGACAACGGCGTTCTTTTTGCATTGCGGTACAAATAGCCAGACCCGCTGTTTAATGTCTTTGGGTACGTATGTTTTGTCGTCCATTGTGTTGCAAGAAAATGTTTGCAAAAATTGGTGTAAAGCTACTTAGCACGTCTTTTTGCAGTGATATCTTGCTTGTCATCAGCATTTTCAATTTGTACACCTTCAGTCCTTGCCTCTGCATCACTTTTTGTACGAATCCCTAGTAGTACACTTGTTGCAGTTCTTTGAGATAACATGAATATGCGACTTGCTAGGTACAATCAAGTTACTACAACTAATTATGATCGTAGTGTGCTACTTGGGATGATTTTGACGTCCTAACTTTGCGAGCCACATTTCGCACAGGAAGATTGGGATTTTTCTCAATAATGGCTACTACCTTCTTGTCCATTTGTCGGGAGTCAATCCAACAATGCCGGTAACCCAACGACCCAGTCCGGTACTGCTTCGCGATCTACTCAACTAGTCCCCGGCAGTGGATCTAGCCTACTTCGGCGGAGGATTCCCCGGTGGAAGAATTTCTCCCGAAACCGATCTAGCCAGTGGCGCTGGAACGTTGATCATTACGCCACTTCCTCTGCAGTTCGGACAGTATTCCCGTAACTACTCGGTCGACAGCGTATTTTTAACGTTTCCGCACTCTTGACAGAGAGGCGAAGGGGCGTGACCAAACCGATGCAGATATTTCCGAAAGCAGCCGTGCCCGGACAGGAACTGCGTCAGAATGGCAGTTGCCTGAGTCGTGAAAATCGAAGTTTGGCTGGGAAGACCTCCGCTGATAATGAAGTTGGAGCCGTACACACCGATACCGACTTCATTGGCGGTTTTCGAACCGCCGGTATAGATGAGTTCGTATCCATTGTGTTTTGTCCTAATAAAGTTCGTTAAAGCGTGGGACCACGGTGTGGAGGTTAAGATAATCTTTGGTTGGTTTGTTTAAGGTCCACATAATCCTGGGTGGAGAGGAGTCCCACGCTTCGTCTCCGACCCAGTGGATCCTGTACACTGGAGGGAGGATCTGGTGGGCAAGTTCAATGAGGAGCCTGTTGACCTCTTTTAGAAGGAACATTCCTTCGGCGTCCCCGGTCGTCTTCTTTAGAAAACTCGCGGCTTTGCAGCATATGGCTATTGCGAAAATGTGTCGGAAGGGAAGGATTCCGACTTCAACGCACGCGGAAGCGGCAGGAGTGCATGGGAGTAGGCTGGGGCACACACTGCGAATGCACCGGTTAAAAGTTGGCTCCAGTAACTTCCCTGAAGTAACGCGATGACGGAGCTGCCGTCCAGCGCTGGTGATAACGATAACGAGGACTTGGCGGCGCTGGCGTGAATCGAAAAGAATGCTGACAACGAATTGGCGACCATAGTGTGCTACTTGGGTTAGTTAACTACCGTTTTAAAACTTCTGCACACTATCTCAGCACCGTAGACTAGTTTGCTGCAAATCAAAGCCTTCGTGATCCGCAGTCCTACATCGCGGTTGTTTCTGGTGTGTTTGCTGGATATGATTCGTCAACAGGCTTTCGCACTGCTTCTTTATTTGATCACAATGGGACTGAATACTCAGGTGGCGGTCTATGTAGACTTGAAAGGGATTTCTTCTTCAACGATCTTGGGAGGATTCTTTTTCGAGCGGTGTTTTCCTGAGCATACGTGTGAAAATTGGCTTTTTTGTGGTGACAGTTCGAATCCAATTGATGCTGCCCACGCAAGCACTGATTCGATACCGCTTTGGAGTTTTCTGCGGATCAAGGTAGGCTTACGTCCTGCGACGACAATAACTATGTCATCGGTAAAGACGAAAATGAAGACGCCTTTGGTAAACATGCAAAGACTCTCATTCATGGCGATGAGGAAAAGGTAACCGCCAACACGGAGCTTTGGGCAACGCCGGTTTCCTCTGGAAAGCGTTTGAATTTGTATTTCCGATACATACCTGAAGGTTCTGTTCGTGAAAATTATGGATAAGTAAAGGTGTGACCGCCGATGCCTCAGGTGGCCAGGGCTTGCCAAACCAGATATTTCTTTGCGAACTTTGACAGTTTCGTGTGCTTGAAAATATCTGCTACCTTTCCCCTTCCTTTTGCCGTATAAAACTCCTGTCCCGGAAGCTGCTTGTAGTCGGCTTTGACGTAGGTTTCGTCGTCCATTACCACGCAGTCAAACTTCGTCAGCATCGTCGTGTACAGCCTACCGGGATCGCGCTTTGGCCGTCGTATTTTGTTTATCATCGCGATTTGGAGTCACTACCTTCTTGTAAGTCGATAGTCCGGCTCGTTTTTTGGCTCGATGCACGGTTGTAGACGATACACCCAGCTTATTTGCGGCATCTCGGAGAGATAGGTTAGGTTTCGCTTGAAACTACCGGCAACTCTCTTTGTCGTCTCAGTGGCTTCCGGTTTTCGATTTCCCCGATCCAGACTTCCTGCTGTCCTGTTGGGAACGACAAACGTTCCTCAAACACTTTAATTACATTTGTAACGGTTGATTTGGCAACTTTTAGCGATTTTGCCAACTTTGCGTGCGAGTAGTTTCGGATTTTTCGCGATGCGCGAGCAAAATTTGATACGCTGCTCTTCTTGCTTGGACGGCATTTTGACAACTGAAGAGTGAATTCCAAAATCAAAATAGGAGCAACATTCTACACACACACACCTTCAAAATGAGGGGTGTTCAGGTTTTTTAAATGCAAAATTGAAAGAAATACGTCAAGTTGATATTGACCAAATTTTGACCATCGCCTTTTAGTGCTGATGAAATCTTCGAATTGCGGAAAACCCTCGACCCTCCGTTGCACCTGAAGAGGGACGGAAGCAGGTTCCCCGTAACCCTTATGGACATCGAGGTCAAGACCATCAAAATCATGAATACGAGACGGACAAGCGGGTTTCCCCGGACATCCCTCGTTGGACTTCGTGGGAGACCAGCACACAATTTGTCCCCCAACACACTGTAGACGAGATCGACACTATTCAAGCCATTTTCAGACGATCGTCCCCCCTCGAGGAGGAGAAATGCCATCCGTCCGAATGCACTTACAAATGCTAGACAGTATGACCTGTGGAGGGCGGGGATCGGCAATTTCTTCCGCCAGTAGCCGGCCCTTCGAAGCGACCAGTCCTTATTCCCAGTGGCTTCCGCATCTCTGCCGACAGTGGGGTCCCTGCCCGTGATAACAGCAGACTTACACCTGCCGTAATTGCCATTTAGGAGGTTCACAGGGCGGATACCACTACAATGTGAAAAGTCTCCAGAGCCAATATAACTGGATCCTGAAAGGTGGGAAGAAACTGTTATCAGTCTGCAGCACTCGGCATTCACAAATCGTCAACCTCACATCGATATTACTCCTCCTTCCGATCTGATCGCTGTAGCGGCCAGAATCGAGTTTCCTTTTCCGATAACTGTAGTCAGCATTTACGTACAAACACCAGATTGTAATCAATCTTCAAAAGCGGCTGTATAAATTCCTTGCCCATATCCCCACACCCCACCAAGTCGCGGGAGACTTCAACGCGCATCATACCAGTTGGGGCTCACGAAGAAGTAACGCCAACGGCGCTGATATTCTCCGGGCCTCGGAAATGAGTAATCTTCGTGTATTGAACGACGGCTCTCCCACGTTGACACGACAGCAAACGTTCCGCCATTGATGTATCCTTCGCCAGCGATCACCTCATCGGCCACCTCCAGTGGTCGATTGCTGACGACCCTTTGAGTAGTGATCACCTACCAATATCAATTTACCGTAGTTTTACCGCACCAGAAACAACCAGACGTCCCCGATAGCAATATGAGCTAGCCGACTGGAAAACTTTTGAAAACATTATCGAAAGAAGCCCAGTCGAAGATGAACAAGCGATTGTTTCCGCCCAAACACGACGATAATGGAAACGGAACGGCAAGTTTGACAGTTGTTGAAAAGGACTTCAATATGTCCAAATGGAATCGGCTTGGATCTATCCTGTTTTCTTTCCGACAAGCAGGCTTCCTCAGATTGGGCTTTGCCGTTTGCTGTTGCCGTTCAGCTTCCGTTATCACTGTGTTTGGGCCATTAACACTAGCACTTATCTGCGATTTGAAAATTTACGCAAAGTAAGCGATTAATTTTGTTTGTGCTAAAACGTCTGTCTGTAGTTATATTAAAGTCTAATGTCAGGACACTGCCCTAGCAAGAGTTCAACGGCTTCACGTTGTAAAGGGTGTCCACGATGAAATTGCTACACTATGAAATTGCTCTAACTTTTAACCGTTGGGTAGAATTTAATGAAAATTTGGGTGGATTTAGTTCATAGTGCATTATTTACATCTTGCAAGTTTTAAAGTCCTGTGATCAAAACTCGCGGAAATGGAGTCGAAAGAACAGCTCGTGCGTGATAAAACCTTGCGCATTCATCACGAGAACAAGGATCTCTCGCATCGTTCCATCGCTAAAACGTTGGGAATCGCGAATTCCACGGTGTCGCGAGTGATTAAGCGGTTCGAGGAACGGTTGACCACCGATCGGAAGCCCAGAAGTGAAGGAAAAAGTATTCCGTACAACACCAAAATCACAACCGCGTAGTTGGGGCCTTCAACCGAAATCCGAACGCCTCCGTTCGGGATGTGGCTAAGAAGCTGCACTTGCTTCGAAGTTTTGTCCAGAAGGCCAAAACTAAGGCTGGGCTTCGAACGTTCAAGGTACAAAAGGCCCCTAATCGCGACGAGAAGCAGAACAAGTCCGCCAAAACCCGTGCCAGGAAGTTGTACTTCAACATGCTGACGAAAGTTGAATGCTGCATCATGGACGACGAAACATATGTGAAGGCCGACTCAAACAGATCCCCGGCAACCTGTTTTTCACGGCCAAGCGATAAGTTCAGCGTTCCGGAGCATGTCCGCACTCAGAAGATGTCCAAATTTGCGAAGAAATTCCTGGTTTGGCAAGCCATCTGCACGTGCGGGAAGCGGAGTGCACCTTTCGTGACCCAGGACACGATGAACGGACAGGTGTACATAAAAGAGTGCCTCCAGAAGCGGCTGCTTCCTCTCCTGAAGGCCCACAACGTCCCAACAATCTTCTGGCCGGATTTGGCCTCATGCCACTACTCCAAGGACGTGCTGAAGTGGTATGCGGACAATACAACTTCGTGCCGAAATGTTCAACCCTCCCAACACTCCGGAGCTCCGCCCCATCGAGAAGTACTGAGCGATTATGAAGCAGCACCTTCTTAAACGACCTAAGGTAGTGAAGACAGTCGAGGAACTGAAGAAAGTATGGGTTTACATGCAAAAAACGGTTGATTCACAGGTTGTGCAGAATCTTATGGCCGGGGTTAAGTCCAAGGTGCGGGCATTTGCGTATGGACTGTAAATAAAATACGAGTAAAATGGTAAAATGAAGTTTAATAGTTATTTCTCAATCCCTGAAAATTTGATGGCAATCGGATGAAAACTCGAATTTTGCGAATCAATTTTGTGTGTGGCAATTTCATCGTGGACACCCTTTAGGCAGAAATTAAAGTGTATGAATAAGAATATAAGATCAATATATTAGAGAAAACGATCAAAATATATATTTTATAGACGATTTATCCATTAGATAATTTATTTAAACGCAATTCAACCAGTTATGCAAAAAAAAAAGAACCGATTACATCTACAGATGTAAATTTCTTCAAAAACTGTTCATTTGATTTACAGCGATTAAATTGTGAAAAGCTATTGATGTCAACCACAAATGATCGCAAGTATTCCCAGCGATCAGGAATTCCTCTTCCAATTCAAATCACAGAATCCCGTATAAAGACATTATCAAAAGACAAGCCAAAATCCGATACCGACGATCTTGTTGTTGTTCATACAAGAATGGACAGCTTATGCTATCGGTGCAATAACATTGTCTAACATCAAACCTAAGAATCAAAGTATTCGAAGCAGACATGAAAGTAAAGTAGCACAAACCAGTAAATTCTAGCATCGCAAATCGTCCATCCCCAGTCATCATTTAAAACCTGCGGTTGTAGAATTTCTAGTGGTTTTATCAAGTTATTCAGTAGGAATAATGCTATCGCTTTGAACAGAAATCTGATATAAGTAAGACCACTAACAGCATGATGTATCGATTGTGGTGAGACACTATTTCAAATTCTAACTAAACATACAAGAACCCACCTGGTGATTGTAAAGATGCTATCTACCAAAGGTTACTAAACTTAGTGTTTTTCATGAATTGGAGTAATTTTATTTGATTAAATCCATTTTAATTGCCGCAAGTTATTGAATCAATATCAATTCGATGCATATCGCAATGAATCAGCTTGACATAACATGCATGCACATCTGCTGAATTTAGCAACACAAACCTTCGCTTTCCCTGAACTCGCAACTGGACTAATGAGTGTGTTGCAATTGATCATTGATCATGGATCCAGCTAAACTGTACATCGATTGCAATTCACTGCGCTTGATTCAAGTCAGACGCCCTTTGGACTTAAGCAATGCATATGAAGTTCTAACACAGAATCGATATGAATGTTGTCCACCGAGGTTAATTTACCATCCTTCTGGTACGTCGATGAATAACTGACACGCTCTGTAGGTAGCTCAATGAGATTTCCAAATTATTTAGGCGCGATAAAAAAAGCAACTTTTTTTTTCATAAATTTGTAAAATAAGGTCTGCATCCGGACACCTTTAAATCATTTCAGCTTTTGAAATATTGCACGAAGAAATCAAAAATTTCACTGTGTTATAGCTGAGAGTCTATGATGGAAAAGACTATGATTGATGTTTACATTTCATGTTTAGTATTCAAGATAGCGACGAAAGAAAACCAATTGCGCGAGCGAATTTTGTACGGACGTACGGCAAATCCTAACATGTCATTACGAGACCTTGCAAAACATTGGATTTGCCTAAATCCACTGTTCACGATGTACTCAAATCATTTTCGGAACGTTTGATGGTGGAGAGGAAACCGAGAAGTGACAAAAACATTGGACGCGCTGATCCTGTCATGGACCGAAAGGTCAAAAAGATATTGACGAAAAACCCAAATCTCTCCATTCGAACGGTGGCTCGTAAGATAGGGATGTCGCCTGGATTTGTCCAAAAATCAAAACAACGTTTGGGACTTAGGTCGTATAAAGTGAAAACAGTTCCAAATCGCAACGACAAACAGAACTTGGCAGCAAAATCACGGGCTCGACGTTTGTACTGCGAATATTTGACGAAGTTTTCATGCGTTGTTATGGACGATGAAACCTATGTCCTGGAGGATTTCAAGCAGCTTCCAGGCTGGCCTTTTATTCTGCTAAGGCCAGAAATGCTACAGCTGAGCATTTCAGAACGAAGAAGGCATCGAAATTTCCCAAAAATACCTTGTGTGGCAAGCAATTTGCACGTGTGGCAAAAAGAGTTATTACGTCATTACAGGCACAATCAACAAGGAGATCTACACGGTGTTCAATAAGTTCGGATACACTTTCAAAATTTGTTAAAAAAATGAAAACATGTTTTTTTATTTTTTTTATTTATGTTATTGAAAGCTATGTTTACAAGGAACGTTTACAACATTTCTCTTGGAATGACCCCCCCTTTGTACTCCTTAACGAGCTTCAAACGTTTCTCGAACGCGTCGCAGGCGGCACGCACGGACTGCATGGGCATTTCGTCCCAGATTTTGAGAATTACCGTCTTGAAATGATCCAAAGTGCTGACCTTGTATTCGTTCAGCTTCGCCATCATATAGGACCAAACAAAAAAGTCGAGAGGATTCAAGTCCGGGGAGCTGGGAGGCCACAAAGTTTTGTCCAGAAAGTCGGTTAAATTGTCCCGACACCAGGCTTGAACCACATTTGCCGTATGGGCTGGTGCACCGTCCTGCTGGAACACGTAGTGCTCATCGCCGTAGAGGCTTCGGAGACTGGGGGCAACAACCTTTTCCAAAACCTCAGTTTTGTAGTACGCCACGTTGATTTTGACGTTTTTTTCAATAAACACCAAGGGTAGCTTACCACGTTTGCATACTGCCCCCCAAACCATCACCGACGCGGCACTTTGGAACCGAGGGATGTTTATATTGGATTCAGGAATGCTGTCCCTCGATGGCGCCCACACCCGGTCATTTTGCACATCAGTGCGGCTGCTGCAGCACGAACAGTTTCTCGTCCGAAAAACAAACTCCTGACCAGCGTGCCGAGAGAGGATCCTCTTAGCTCGATCCAACCGCTTTTTGCTGGTAGCCTCCGAAACGCCATGGACCTTACGTTTTTTGTAAGGCCTGAAACCAAGGTCCTTGGTGAGTATGGTGTGAGCGGTTCCAATGGAAACGTTGAGATCTGCAGCCGTTTTCCGGATTGAGCGGTTCTTTTTGCGCCGAATTCGCTCCCTCACGATCTTGATGACCCGTGGCGTCCTCGCTGAACGCGGCCGACCGGATCTCGCACGGTCATTGGTCGAGGACGTCTCCCGGTATCGCCTGATGGTCGTGTAGACAAAGTTCCGCTTGACCCCATGCGATTTCAGCAGCCGGAATATATCGCCGGGTCGCTCACCGTTCAAAAACGCTTAATTACGAAGTCCCGATACTCTTTCATCGCGCGTAACAAACGAACAACAACTAACAGAATGTCAACACCGCGCACATTCGGTAGCGGTATGAATGAAGCTAAAGCTGACACCAATACCAATGCAGAATATGTACATGGCGCATACCTACGCAATGATGAAAACTTGTATTCGAACTTATTGAACACCGTGTATCAGAAAACCTTTGTTCTGGGCCGATTTGGCATCATGCCACTATGCTAAAACTGTGATGGAGTGGTAGCAAGCAAATCAAGTGAACGTTGTACCAAAGCCTCAAACCCGCCAAATTACGCAGATCTACGACCAATCCAGACATATTGGGCTCTGATGAAGCGGAAGCTTTCTGGAAAGAAGCAAGAAATCAAAGACGTCAAACACTTCCAGCAAATTTGGACAAAGACGGCTTCTACAAATTCTGAAGAATCTGTACAAACATTAATTTGATTAATGCCTTCGAAATGGCCATCTTTCTTGTATCTCGATGAATATCTGACACACTCTATAAGTGGCTCAATGACAGTTCCAGGTTATTTAAACGCGATAAAAAAGCAACAAATGGTTGCAATATGATTGGCAGCGTCTGCATACTTATGAAAATAACTACCGTTCCGAGGGAATCCGGAATAATCACGCTGGCCATTTTTCCAATGGTTTTATCTAAAACTACCATAAAACGCAAATAAAATCTTTTTTTCTTGCACAAGACTAACAAGATTTTTCGAGAAGCGCGATAAGTTCATCTTTATTTGTTCTACTCTTGAAAAGATGAGTTACGCTTACATAAAACTTGTTTGAATTGCTCAAGTAAACAAGTCTTTCGTAAGATAGCCATAAAATCAGTGTGAAAAAAGCAAATCATAAACAAAGAAAATGTGACCGTGCAAATCAAAAGTGCCTATGCATAATTGTTGATCTTAGTCATAATTACAGTTTATAATTTAATATTTTTAATCACCAGCGTAAGTCAATAAAAAACAAAAAAAAAAACAAACAAAACGAACATTTAATTTGAATATGCTAACAATGGTTTTGGGAAGAATAACATATAAACAGAAACAGATAAAGGCGGAAACATCAGTTGAGCGAAAAATGAGTTTTCCTCTTGATCTATATGCTAAACCTAACGTCGGATGAAGTGCGCTGTGTAGTAGATCACTGAGCAATTCTAGCGCACCTCTTCCAACTTTAGATTTAACGGTGATGGTTATACGATAACGCATGGTGATAACGTACTACCTGAGACGTTAGGTTTAACTTGCACAACTGGCATTAAATCAATAACCATGAGTTATGATTCTCGGTTTTCAACTAGCGACACATTGCACCATTTAATTTGATTCGTTACAAAAAAATAGGACGTATAACACATAGACCCTTCTGATAAGTAAGTCTCAGTAGGCTGCGAATCCAATGAAATCTAGCGATGGAAAAAAAATTGTCGTTGGTGGCTGAGATGAAGGAGTATTCAATATATTGGATAGGTTTTTTACTTTTTCAAAACTTTTATCAGGTTTTATGAAAGTTGCGAATCGATGTCTTCAGAGGGGACTCAAGTATGTTATAAAATTTCTTATAAGGTGAATTACACTTATAAATGATATAGTTTTATGGAGGTTTCTTCCAGTGTTCTTTAATCACTCTTAAGAACTGTTAATCAATTAAAACTACCTTAACTTGGAAAATGCCCTGATAAAACCAGATGATCTCCATAATGCTTTGTAATACAACTACCATAAACTTGAATAAAACCAATTTGCATTTGAATTGTTACTTGGGTGTGGATCCAATACAGTGACGGCCAAAAACATGTATATACCGTTTGAAATTTTAAAAAACACTACTTTAGTTTAAGATTGTGGCAGCACTCACTGACTCAAACGGAAGCCAGATTGACCATAGTGATTTATTGTATTGTTTGTTAAAAAAATACGTAAAGCAACAATGGGTAGAAGTTTGTTTAGTTTTGTTATAAATTGTTACGCTTAATTTGCGGGAAGTCTTTTGAGATGAAGTTACGCACAACATAATAAAAAGGAACTTTGACACTAAACTATGTACAGAATCATTCATATTTTGTATTTGTATTTTCCTTCATATTGAAATTTATTTTATGAGAACTTGTTTGTTACGGTTAGGGATGGGCGTGAGTGAGACGATTGTTACAATCTGTTACATGGGAATGCGGAGCATGTAAAAACGTAGTTGTATGTGTAATGTACTTTATGAATAAACCCAAAGCTCGTTTAGTAAAAACATGCTTAATTGTAGAGCAGAGCAGAGTGAAAGTGAGTTCGTAACTGATTTTTAATTTAAATAACTCAAATTTCCTCTGTTGGCTGTGTCTAAGTTACAATTCAAAAACGTTTAATCGAGACCGTTTGAATAGTAGATGAGGATTCGAAGTAATTTGATAATCTTTTCATGTCTAGCTTTAACTTTTGGAAATGCACTTTGATTGTTTTTTTTGTATTCTCCCCAGCGCGGAAGTAACGATCTTTGATGAAGTTAGCAGAAGCAGATAATTTCCCATCTCCATGCGAAGCGCTAGGAGTGGGACAGTAATTTTATTGCTAGACGAATAGACATGAAGAGAAAGTGTATTGATAGTTCCGTATAGAGTAACGGCAGGCTTTGAAAATTAAAAGAATACAAGATTGAATTCAAATGCCCTCCGCTCGTTTTCAATCTTGTATTCTTCCAATTTTCAAAGCCTGCCGTTACTCTATACGGAACTATCAATACACTTTCTCTTCATGTCTATTTGTTCTAGCAATAAAATTACCGTCCGCTCCTAGCGCTTCGCATGGAGATGAGAAATTATCTGCTTTTGGAAATGTATATATTTAATTATTACCGATGACCAACTTGCTAAAAACTATGTGTAAATAAAGGTTCCAACGTGGTACGAAGTTGTCAACGAGTACTTTTACATAAAAGGTGGACATGACAGGTTTGAAACTAAATAACTAATTGGTGACCTCATCAGTACATGCCTGCAGAAATTAAGCGAAAAAGATAGACAGGTGGATACCTGTTTTGAATAAGTCCAGCCTTACTGCAGTAAAAAAGGAACAATCTTCTGCTCCTTCTTTTAGCATTTTAAGCTCACTGCTTTCACAAGTCGCTTATTGCTCATAAATTGATTTATGATTGCTTGTTCTTAACTTAGTGTTTTAAATGCACTTCCTCAATTATTAATTTAAAGCATAAGATTCCAGGTACCATTTTTGCATTAGTATGATTGTGTAAAAAGTAAAATCATACTCTATATGCCCAGGGAGCCGAGAAATTTTCCTTAACGAAAATTTCCTAGACCAGACCGGAAATCAAACCCAGTCACCTCCAGTATGGTATTGCTTTGTAGCTGCGCCTTTACCAACTGAGCTAAGGGAGGACCAAAAGAAAGGCACAATCCACAACATAATCGTCCAAAGAGGACAAATCCTTCAAGTTCATCGGAATGATGCAAGCCAAGAACCGACGCTGGGCTGCCCTTGATTCGCGCTAAAATCTCAAAAATTGATTCGTCAACCTGAATGAAGCAATTCAGACCAATAAAACACGGACGCAGGTGATGTGGAACCAGATAACGTCTTGCAAAAAAGCCTGGCTTACTTTGTTAGCCTTAAAATTCAGTGAAAGAAAATTAAGTACAGCAGTTTCACAGAGAAATTCATGAACCATTAACAATTTGATCGCTAAAAGTTTCTCCAGTATTTCAAATTTTGTCACGCATACCCTCTGACCTTCGTGTGATTGGTGGCTTCCCGCATCGGTTGTTCTGTCGAATGGTGATACCCACCCAACCAACTGACGACACACAGCACCAGACCCAGTAGCCTCAGATAGACTCTTCTTCTTCTTCTTTCTTCTTGGCATTTGGAGATTCTCACTTCTCAAAATCAACCCCTTGCTCGCTCCCATCAGCCCGGATGTGTCGTATGTACAATTATAACCTGTTTTATTTCACGAAACATTCCTAGACCAAACCGGTAACCGAACCCAGCCACCTTCAGCATAGTGTGCGCCTTTACCGACCGAGTTATGGGAGGACCCGGCCGGGAAGACTCGCTTCGCTCCGCTTGGGATGCACGTTTTATCCGACGCTACGGAAACCACTGGAGTGCGGCTGAAAATTCCAGTCCGTCTTTACTGAACCTACTTTTTGTTCTGTTGGTTTCACTGGAAATTACGTGACACTTCGACAGTGGAACGACCCTGACAACGTGCCGCCATCTAAGGGGGAATTCGACCGGCAAGTCCGTTGAAATTTTGTCATCGATGTCATCAATCAAAGCAACCAATGAATAGGAGATTTTTGTAAGCAATTAAAAAGCCATCGTCGCCTTTTCATTCAACACATTTCCACCGGCTAGGTATCGATGATGATTGCTTGTTACTTGGCTCGAGGAGTCATTCTTGTGGATATGATTGTTCCAAGAAAATTCATTCCACTCCAGCTGCTGCTGCTGCCTCCTGGGACGGGCACGTGGGTTCACCATGACACGTGCACCCCACGATCCCATTGTCTCATCACAACTTACTTGAGCAAATGGTTTCCATTAATCCTGTGATTCAAACTTGTTACATTTATGCTCCCTGCCGTCATTCACATTCAGCCGAACCGGTCCCGTCGTGAATGAAGACAATTTTCTCACACTGCTGTGTTGACTTTGGCGAGGCTGAGACAAAGGGAGAACGAAGCCCCCCTAATCAAATTCATCACCATGTTTATCCCCAAACAATATCCTTGGAAGCACTGGAAATGGGTGGTTAGTTGTAGTCTGTATGCGTGAAAGCGGTTCGTCCCGGGTGAATCGACTTTGGCTGTTCGATGGGACTCGGGGTACGGACGGGGTGAGCGATGTAAACAGCTCATAGTGTGAAGCACCATCATCCATGAAACATGCCAAAACGCAAACAATCACAAATGGGGTAAATGCAGGGTGGGGAGGGACGCGGCAGCAGGCGATGTGTTAGTCTTTCTACGGCAGCTTAGTAGGCTGTCGGGTGGGAAAACAATGAGGCCTGCTGATAAGGCCTGTCTCTCTCGTGCCAGGGCAATAAAGTAGTCAATGCGGAGAAGTCGATTGTGTGGGGGAAAATATGGATGGGCTCTTTCTTCGCCAAACCGCAAATAGAGAATTAGGGGTATATGAAACTGACAACAGGGGGGATGTATATTTTAGGGATTTTAGCGCACTATAAGCTTGATGAGGGTGGGGTGGGAGTTTCTCGCCGGAGAAGAATATTTTGGCTAGGCGGAGTTGGTACCGGCCAGTTGTGTATTAGTTGGGATTCCGGATAGTTGGGAAATTTATGTTGGTATGTGGGTATATTAGAGTAAATAACAGGGTCTTAGCACAATTCTTCACTTATTTTCATTTTTCTGTACAAATTTTAGATACCAGGTCTTTTTAGTCAGATGATGAGTCTGAATCTGACTTGGCTGAGGAGGAGGAACATCATTTAGTTTTCTGTTAGGTAATTCGCGAAAGCGAAGACGCATCTGACCACGGATAGAAGCTGAATAGAACCCCCGAATCAGCCTGCCCTAGTCAAGGAGTGGTGGGAAAAATTCCTCCTGGTTTTCGTAGCACTAACTACACTCAAGAGTTCTCATATCTCCCAGGGACATCCAAACTCGTTGCCTCATATTTTAAAAGAAGCCTTTTTTAAAGCTGGTTTGTTCTTGTTTGATGACAATCTCTGAGGTATTTTCAAGTACTTTGAAATTTCTGACTTACTTATAGTTTTGTCTGGCAGTCTGGCAATATTTTCCATTGTGATGTATTTTTTAAAGCAACTTTGAAGTTGCCCCTCCTTGTACAGGGTGCGGCAGAAAATAATGCAAAAATTTTGGTTCTATTTCTTTCAAATCCCATTTTCAACTAATTCAAGCAATAATATCCACATTTTCGAATGCAGTTATCTCTATAAAATCCTTTTAAACATATGCCCAAATCGAATAATCCAACGGATTAAGATCTGGACTGCTAGGGGGGCACAAAAATCCTTCGGCCAAAACTTCATGTTATCGTCCAACCATTGTTGGGTTCGATTGGACGTGTGACACGGCGCTCCAACCTGCTGTAGGACAACGTTTTGGTCCTTGGAAAAGTTGGCCTTCACCCAGGGAAGCACTTGGTCCTTTAAAATACCGATATACACTTCGGTATTGATTTTAACTCCAGCATCAATGAAAACTAGCGACATTGTCAAACCGTTGGACGCCACCAAGCCAAACAGCATGACACCAGCCGGATGTTTGGTTTGAAATTTGAATTTCACTTTTTCCGGAACGTTCTCCATTTTATGCGGTGAAATGAACCAGTCCTTGCGGCTGTTGGCCACAGCATCGATGCTGAAAACTTTTTCGTCGGAGAACAGGATTATCATTTTTTCCTTCTTCAACAAGGAAAGCAATCTCTTGGAACGAGTCACTCGTAGTTCCTTGACCCGGTCCGTAATCAAATGGCGTTTCACTCTGGCTCTGGAAGATGCATGCAGGTCTTCTTTGATGATTCCCCGGATGGATTTCTCCGAAATATTGGCTTTTTTTGCAAGTTTTCTTATGGAACGCACCGGGTTGCGAGCAATTTTTGCACGAACCAATTTGACTAAGGACCATCCTTCAGGGACTTTTTTATTCGGTAAACTGTTGCCAAATGGCACCCTACCACCTTGGAAATCTCTTTCTGGGCGAGCAAAAAACGAGTGATCACTTCTTTCGCGAACATTTTGACGAATTTGTAATAAAACAAATAGAATGTTTGGATGCAGCACTTGAAAGTAAACATAAACAAATACACTTTCGACAGAAATTAGTCACTAGCTACACGAATTAACCCAATATTCAAGTTTTCGCATTATTTTCTGTCACACCCTGTAGTTACCATTTCTCTCGCAGGATAGTTTTCCAACAGTAGTCGGGATTATGATAACTGTTCTGCACTGGACTCCCGTTTCATGATTTCAATATGATTTGTCTTTATCCTGAGGACTCACGTGGAGGAAAAGTCCTTTAAGTAGTCAAAAAGTTCTACACCTTCTGTTCCAATTGGAACCGAATTCCTGTAGCAGCCAACGAATTGTATTAGCGAAGCTAACAAATTAAGTGGTTTCCTTGCCCACTATTTAACTTCCTTTCTTCAAACATTTTTCACTATAAATTGGTCCAACTACCCTAGCTTCGGGTGTTTTCCTCAAAGATTCTTTGTGTTGCGAGTCTAGACTCAATCCAATCGACAATACTAGAAGTTCTTTTATCGTACCAGATAAAATTTGCTTAACAGAGCTGGCAGTCAGAATTGAAACGATTTTGTACCTCCGAAAATTTTCGGTATAACTATTCAAGAAGTATTCACAGCAAAATAGATTTGTATGTGTTTTTTCTTCAATTCTCAAACAATAATACGATTGCGAATTTTGTTTACTTTTACAATTTTCTACCATTACTACTACATCAATCGCTTGTTTACTTTTAATTATCTCCTCTCTCTTTTTTAATTCTCTCGTTCTTGTTCTTTCTTTTAATATAACGGTGAGTACTTACAGTGGTCGCTATGCAGTGTTGCCAGATAACTTCTGCGATGTTGCATCACCTTCTATAAAGTAAATTTGCCTCAAATTTCAAGTACTGAAATTTACGCATATCAGGCAGTTATTAAAAATAAAAGTTTTACATAGCTGTTTACACACTCAAATTTTTTTACAGAAATATGAAAAGTTTTACCGAATTCTCAACAGCTGAACGTTCCGTAATCCGATTTTACGGATTTCGGTGAAATTTTAAAGATATCTGTAAAGAATTTACCTGATTTCGGTAAAATTTTATCGAAATCCGTAAAATCGGATTACCGAACGTTCAGCTGTTGAGAATTCGGTAAAATTTTACAGATTTCTGTAAAATAATCTGAGTGTGTAGTATATTCCTCCTACATCCTATGACAATATTTAGATATATTTTCAGTCTTTCCTGTTGTACGATTATTCATGAGAGATTTTTTACAGAGTTAAAAGATCCTAACTTGGTTCAGGTTGAATGCTTGAGAACTAATAATATCTTTATTGAAAATAACAATTATGGTTGCTAGGCGCAGTTGCTAGGGGACAGTGGTACCGTGATACCTATCAAATAGGACATCGTAGATTCTGCTCCAACACTCCTAATCCTAATAATGTTTTGAATGCTTCTAGCTTCTGAGCCAATAGTGGTTGTAAGCACATCCTTCACGAAATTATACTTGATGTCTTGATGCTTGGTCCTGGCCTTGGTTCCGTGCGATGCAGATGGCCGATTGGTTGTGAACCAAATCGTTGGCCGAAAATCTGCGACTGCAAGTGATGCCTCGCATTCTACGAGAAAGTGTAGTGTACTCCGCTTCGCACTAGCACAACTCAACTGTTGGTTGCCACTTTACGCTCCACGACTCAGCTCCTCGCATGAACGTGAACACATATCCTGTGGTGGACTTCCTATCTGGTTCTCCTCCTCGATTGGGGTTGTCATCCAAATCCGTCCGATTTGAGATTGTACACCGCCGGTACGGTATGATGCGCTTGACAGCGTTCTAGTGGCTTCGTCCAAGATTCGCGTTGAATTGGTTGACTTGATTCACAGCAAGGCTGATATCCAACCGCGTTGTCTGCACCAGATAGGTGAGACATCCTATCTAGACGTGGAAATCGGGTTACAGTTCACCATGTTGAACTCCCTGATTTTGAATTGGTTGTGGAGGAATGATTTCAACTTCCGCTTTTGCATCGTTCGTGAAAATCATTAAATTGTTACGAAAATTGTTTACTCACCGTCGACCCAGAGCTAGTTGTTCCTCACTCGGCTCGACTGCTTCGGCTATTTGATAACCATTTTAAAACCTATTGGCTGCCATTAAAACCAGCATATGGCCATATGGCTACAGTAGTCGAACTTCTCTGTGATATTTTGGTTGGTTTTTGTTGTTTTGCTTTGTTTGAGTCTCTTCTAATTCATTAAGCAGTAAACAATATCTAAGAAAAAAGTTCTAGTGTAAAGGGACGTTTTGTTTGGTAGCAAAATACCCACAACACATTGAGTTATTTAAAGCGTTTCATGCTCCTAATCCTATGCGCATTTAATTTTATGAAGAAATTAATTTTATGGTAAAATTGGCACGATAAAAGCCGAAAATTAAAGCGTTTCGGAAATTATGCGAGTTTAAAGTAACAAAAACAAAATTAAACAAAATGAAAACTATTGGAATTCAATAAAGTTTTCAAAAAGAATGCCAAAATTGATCTCTAATCTAAAGTTCATTTGCGAACATTAAAATTCGGTGCATATAAAAGCAACATGTCAATTATTTCTTATATTCCAATATGACAATTGAAAAAGACCACAGTTTTGCCAAAAAGCCAATTTATCTTCGCAGTGATTACTTAAAAACTATTTGGTCAGGTTTATTTTCGTTTTAAAACCATATAACTTCCCTCAACTTTCTATAGGTGTCGGGGTCAATATGACCCAGAATGGATTTAAAAAACGCTATAACTTTCTAAAATAGGCATCTAGAAGATGAACTTTCTTAACTTTTCCTCCTTTGTCATTTCTTAAGGCCCGGATTTCAAACTCACATTGTGGAAACTACATGCGGTTGAGATAACATATATATGACTTGCTAAGTCACAATCAAGTTATTACAACTCATTATGATCGTAGTATGCTACTTGGGTATGTATGCAAATTTTTAAAGCCTTTACAGTCAAAATGCTTATAAGAGTTCCAATTTTCAGTTTCTGGTACGTAAGGTCTGTGTCCGCAATAATCCGGACACCTCAAAACATGAATAAAACATAAATTTCGCATTATATTTCCGTCGTAGTTGTTTATTTCAGATTCATGGGATGTGTTTTAACAATTTAATAGAAGCCGTCTTTAACCAAATTTGCTGGAAGTGCTTGATGACTTTGATTCCTTGCTTCTTTCCAGAAAGCTTCCGCTTCATCAGAGCCCAATATCTCTCGATTGGTCGTAGCTCTGGGCAATTTGGCGGGTTTGAGGTTTTTGGTACAATGTTCACTTGATTTGATTGGTACCACTCCATCACAGTTTTAACATAGTGGCATGATGCCAAATCGAGCCAGAACAAAGGTTTGTCTTTGTGACTTTTGATGAAGGGTAGCAATCGCTTCTGCAGACACTCTTTCTGATAGATCTCCTTGTTGATTGTGCCTGTAGTGACGAAAGATTTACTCTTTTTGTGACACGTGCAAATTGTTTGCCACACAAGGTATTTTTTGGGAAATTTCGATGCCTTTTTCGTTCTGAAATGCTGAGCTGTAGCCAGCCCTGGAAGCTGCTTGAAATCCTCCAGGACATAAGTTTCGTCGTCCATAAAAACGCATGAAAACTTCGTCAAATATTCGCAGTACAAACGTCGAGCCCGTGATTTTGCTGCCAAGTTCTGTTTTTCGATGCGATTTGGAACTGTTTTAACTTTATACGACTTAAGTCCCAAACGTTGTTTTGATTTTTAAACAAAACCAGGCAACATCCCTATTTTACGAGCCACCGTTCGAATGGAGTGATTTGGTTTTTTCGTCAATATCTTTTTGACCTTTCGGTCCATGACAGGATCAGCGCGTCCAATGTTTTTGTCACTTCTCGGTTTCCTCTCCACCATCAAACGTTCCGAAAATGATTTGAGTACATCGTGAACAGTGGATTTAGGCAAATCCAATGTTTTTGCAAGGTCCGGTATTGACAAGTCAGGATTTGCCGTACGCCCGTACAAAATTCACTCGCGCACTTGTGTTTCTTTCGTCGCCATCTTGAATACTAAACATGAAATATAAACATCAATCATAGTCTTTTTCATCATAAAAATGTTTCATTCTTACGTGCAATATTTCAAAAGTTACAGTGATTTGGAGGTGTCTGAATTAATGTGGATACAGATTTTACTGCCCTTTTTGACCCGATTAGTCACAAGGAACATGTCCCGGAAGAAGGCATGTTTTGTACATGAGCGTCTTTCCATGCGTCAATTTTTGCCTGTTGCAGTGGCGGACTTGGTCCGTCCTACAACCTACCCCGCAGTGGGATGTGAGGCAAAAATTGACGTCCATGATTCGAGTACCACTGGATACACCAGGGGAAAATTTCATTCAGGCAGGATGCGAGATCAGGTCTCCTTCTTTTCCAGTGCATCAAACATCTTAAGGTGCTCTATTATCATGAGTCTGGCCAGCTGCTTCCGGACAAGAGTTTGCGAGGAATTTGACTAAATTCTTCTCTGTCGGCGCGTCCTTAGTCACGGCATCCAACAGCTCGATGGACTTCAAGTACTTCTACAGTGTGTCTCACAATAGGTGTCACCTTTTTTCAGTCTTGGTTTATTACAACTGGGTAATTTTAACAGCGGAATTGAGCATACCCGTTTTGAGAATATTTTTGGCAGCTTATCGCTGAAGATAAATAAGCGATTCCGTTTGTTTATATTTATCAGCAACCATGGAAGCCATACGGGAGCAAGTTTTAAAATTACATTTGCAAAGGCTTAGACCGTGTCAGATATTCAATAGCAAAAGCAGTTTGGAGTGAGTAAGCGTTTTGTTTTTCGTATCTTGAAACGATTCAAGGAAACTGGAAATGTCCATATTCAACAAAAAAGAGGTGCCAGACGAACTGTCAAAACGAAAAAAAAAGAAGACCAAATATGTGAGGGAGCGAATCATTTTCAAATTTCCCCTGCTTCAATGAACAGGCTCATCAAACATGATCTGAAATGCTAGCCGTACAAGAAACAACGGGTTCACGGGTTGACGGAGCGTCAAAAGCTAGCCAGGGTCTAAAGAAGCAGACATTTTTTGTTTTTTTTTTGAAAATTGTATTTTCGGATGTAAAGCTATTCTTCCTTCAGGACAGTTACACCGTATCCAATGTATTCTACAAAATAAAACTCTATTTATTTCAAATCGATCATCCAGATTTTATTGATATCTTTACCCATTATATTGCAATATAATAAAGATCAACTACAGCATATATTTTGGAATAACACCGCCTGCAACCTTCTTAACCAGCTCCAGACGTTTTTCGAAACCGTCACAGGCGGCACGCACGACTTCTATCGGCGTATCGTCCCAAATTCGTTTGATTACGGTTTTGAATTTGTTTATATTAGACGCTCTGTGGTCATTTACCTCCGCCAGCATGTATGACCATTCGAAAGGGATTTAAATCTGGTGAACTGGGAGGCCATTCATTCTTGTCCAAAAAGTCGGCCAAATTTTCTCGGCACCAGCCCTGAACGGGATTTGCAGTATGCTATGGCGCTCCGTCCTGCTGAAACACTTAGTGATCATCTCCAAACACCTCTTGTACATATGGCTTGACAACTTTCTCCAAAACTTCCGTTTTATAATATACGGCATTCACTTTAACGCCTTTTTCGATGAAAACCAGTGATAATTTGCCTCGCTTGCAAATTCCTCCCCAATCCATCACTGACGCAGCACTTTGGAACCGTGGAATATTCCTATCGCTCTCTGGAACAGTTCTCGAAGAGAGAGCCCACAATCTGTCGTTCTGGACATTGTGGAATTGTTGCAAGACGAATAACTTTTCGTCGGAAAAGATAAATTCTTCCCCACCGTGCCGCGATCAAAGCCGACTTTCTCATTCCAATCGTTTTTGCTTGGAAGGTTCTGAAACTCCGTGAACGTTACGTTTCTTGAAAGCTTGAAATCCGAGGTCATTTTGCAGTATATTGTGCATTGACGATCTCGAAACATTCAGATTTGCGGCCATTTTACGTACAGAGTGCTTTGATTTTCGTCTAATCCGTTCCTTGAACACTTTAACAACTTCTGCAGTTCATACCGTACGAGTACGACCGGATTTCTTCCGGTCATCCAAAGAGCAGGTGTCACGGTACCTTCAGATGGTTCGGTACACAAAATCCCGCTTTGCTCGGAGGTTTTTCAAATTTCATCTCCTCTAGAAGGCGTAAGAGTCTCAAATTACACTAGAGACATTTCTCCCTTCAAAAACCATCATATGCCAAATTTGGTTCCATTTGCTGGATTAGTTCTCGACTTATGCAGAAATTTGTGTTTCATTTGTATTAAACCCCCCTTTTAGAGAGCGAAGGGGTCTCAAACCATCATAGAAACATTTCCTTCCTTCAAAAACCTTCATCTGTCAAATTTGGTTCCATTAACATAATTAGTTCTCGAGTTATGCAGAAGTTTCTATGGGAGCCCCCTCCCTTTCAGAGGGCAGAGGAGTCTCAAAGCACTATAGATATGTCTCTCCTTCAAAAAAATCCACATGCCAAATTTAATCCCATTTGCTTTATTAGTTCTCGAGTTATGCAGAAATTTGTGTTTCATTTGTTTGAAATGAAGGCGTAAGAGTCTCAAATCACCATCGAAACATTTCTCTCCTTCAAAAACCTCCACATGCCAAGTTTGGTTCCATTTGCCTGATTAGTTTCCTAGTTATACAGAATATTGTATTTTATTTGTATTGGAGCCTCCCCTTTCAGGACGAGAAGATATCTGAAACCATCAAAGAAACCTTTCTTGCCTTTAAAACTTCACACCTGCTGAATTAGGTTTCTTTTGCTTGATTAGTTCTTGAGTTATGTAGAAATGAGTGTTTGATTTGTATGGGAGCACCCCTTTCCAGAGAAGGGAGGTGTCTTTAACTGCCATAAGAACCTTCCCCGGCCCCAAAAGTCCCTGCATACAAAATATCACGCCAATCGCTTCAGTAGTTTTCGAGTCTATTAGGTTCAGACAGGCAGACAGAAATTCATTTTTATATAAGGAGTGTATCGAATATAAGCTATCCACATACATTTGCGTTGTACGCATGTATTTGTGATGGTTTTTTATGCTCTGAACACTGCATGCTGTGCGTTTGACTATCAGCTTTCTTTTGTATACTTGTTTGTGCGGTTCAAATTCTGCGTTTTCAAAATGTCGCGTATTGAAAAGGAAGTGAAAATTAAGGTTCTGGACACATGGCTAAGTGAGAAGGGTATTACTATGCGAAAATTTGGCGAAGCGGTTTGGAATTCATCATGCGAGTGTTAAAACCATCATTAATTAGTTTGGGGAACACTATTCTTTGGATGAGCTACCATGAAGAGGCAGAAAACCCGGTTCTTCCAACCCGAAACTGGAGCAGAAAGTGGTATCTCTAATCATGAAGAACAAATCAATGTCAATACGTGATTTGGCCAAAAAAGCAGGAACGAGTGTCGGAATGATCCAGCGTATCAAGAGGCGAAACCACCTGAAGACCTACAAGAAGCAGAAAATCTCGAAACAAAGTGCAGAACAGAAGAAGCGAGCAGCAACAAGGGCCCGGAAATTGTATTGGCGTCTTTTGCAGCGTCCGGATGCATGCGTTTTGATGGACGATGAGACCTATGTAAAGGAGGACTCAAAAACCCTTCCAGGTCCACAATACTTTACTGCCGTCGTTGGGGAAGATGTGAGCGATGCGGACAGGTCGATTCAAGTGGAGAAATTCGGTCGAAAGGTACTGGTATGGCAAGCAATATGTTCCTGTGGTTTGAAGTCAACCATTTTTTACACTACCGGAACTATAAATGCGGAAATCTATCGATCTGAGTGTCTCCAGAAGAGATTGTTGCAAGAAGCATAGTACACCTCCACTGTTTTGGCCGGATTTAGCGTCGGCTCACTATGCCAAAACCACTCTCAATTGGCTTGCGGAAAAGGGTATAGATTTCGTTGAGAAAAATATCAATCCACCAAATTGCCCTCAGCTTCGACCCATCGAACGTTACTGGGCAATCGTGAAGAGGGTCTTCAAGAAGACTGGTAAGGCAGCTGGGAACATGCAGGAGTTCAAAAAAATTTGGGCTCAAGCGTACAAAAAATGCGATGTAACACTTGTCCGGAACTTGATGAAGAGCATTCGATCCAAAGTTCGATAATTTGTGAAGGAATAACTTAAATTTCATCCGGTATTCATTATGTTCAAGTTTAACCTCGTACAATAGAGGATCAATTTTTTGTATGAATAAAATATCGGTTTTCAACATAATTTGAAAGAAAGTTTGTGGATAGCTTATTTTCGATACACTCCTTATATAGAGATATATAGATGAGAATATATTGGACACGGTGTATAATCAACATATGATCGTGTGAATAGCAAAAGTCTTGCCAACCCGACCAGAAGCGTATAACATAAAAATTACAAAATTAAAACAATCCTTGTTATGACTAACTGAATATGATAAAGGGTGTATTCGATAAAAATGGCACACACATATATACTCATCAAAATTAAACTGATTATCGGATTTTCTTGAAATTTTCCGGGAATGAACAGCTACTAATGGGTTTTGATTTACAACATTTGTTTTATTCAATTTCGTCTCTCATCCCGAATGCCCGCACCTTCCTTTTCACTCCACCCATCAAATTTTGTACAACCGATTTTCCCAGTGTTTTTGTTGTTTTTACCCAAATTTTCTTCAATTATAGCTCTGTTTTTATAGTTTTGGGATGTTTGCGAAGTTCCGTTTTCATGATTGCCCAGAATTTTTCAATTGGACGAAGTTCCGGTGAATTTGGTGGGTTCATATCCTTTGGCACAAAATTGACTCCGTTGGCTCGGTACCACTCCAATACGTTTCGAGCGTAACCCAGCACGCTTCGTGGTTTTCTGCACAAAACCGACTGACACCTTAGACTTTTTAGCGACATCTCGAATTGACATGTTTGGACGGTTCTTGAATTGTTGTACGACTTTCCTGGCCATTTTACTGTCCATGGACCACTTTTACGACCACTCCCTTCCTTCCTTTGGACACTCAGACGCTCCTTGAAGGTTCTTATTACACGAGACACAGTTGTATTTGCAATTCCAAGCCTTTAAGCAATCCACCGGTGGGACGCCCCTGGATTTTGATTGTGAGTTCACAAAATTTTCTCACGGACGATTTCTTGTTTCGACGACATGACTGGAACTACTGAATGTATAACTATGAAACTTGGCAGATGTAAATAGTACACTATGGATAAGATCTACTCAAATTTCTAGGTTTTTTACTCATACGATTCAAAAGTTACAGAAGATTTTCTGTGTGCCATTTTTATCGAATACACCCTTTATCCTCGAGGCACAATCTGCGTAAAGAAAGTTAATTAATTTTAAAACTTGCTGATATGATATTGCTACATCATAACAAAACTGTTACATAGTTTGTTTAGTTTGTGTTATATGTATATCATAGTTTGCAATAATTTTGTTATCTCTAGATGATCTTTTGTTAGAATTTCAGTTATTTTAACAACATCCGTGATCTAAATTCTAATAACCTCTGTTATGAAAACAGCGAAACTGAATAACAAAACTTGAAATAATTTTGTTCTTCCCTCTTGGTCAGGAATATTCCAAGCGATGAATTAGCTATAGAACGCTATCAGAATGTATCGAAAATTATGGTATAGAGCGCCTTTTCACGAAAAGGAAAACTTTCTGTTCTTTTCATAGAACCTTATTTAAAAACCAACACTAAATATTACATTGAGCAGGTTTTGAAGAACCATCTGCTTTCTCATGCTTCATCGCTGTATGAAAATACACCATATTGTTTCCAACAGGACCCCTGAAGAATGGCCTGCATCGTCACCGGATCTTAACCCACCTGACCACTTTACATGGGGTTATAAGGCTTGCTTCATTTTAAATTGGAACAAACTTTTGCTCGTATTGTGGCGCTCCTGGTGGACGGGTTTGGAAGTTCTTTGCACCCACGTGTCGAGAATTTTGTCAGCTTCACGTATGTATTTTTGCCGCAAATCGACTGTACTTTGTAAACAATCAACATGGAAGTCGAAAGAAGGGAAAAAAATGTGCACAGTTATTTGGAAAACCCATTGTGGTCTGCATCTAGGCTAGCTAAACAGCTGAAATTGCCCAGAAATACCGTATGGCGCGTTATCAAATGGTATAAGGAAACATTGAAGACGATTCGGAAGCCTCAAGCCAATCGTCGGAGTGGAACTGTCGACCGGAAACTGCGTGGTAAGATTTTGAAGACGATTAAGAGGAATCCCAATCTGTCGGACCGTGATTTGGCCAGAAAATTCGGTGCTGCCCATAGTACCGTGAGGAGAACTCGACTCCGGGAAGGAATCAAGTCGTATCGAGCTAGCAAACAGCCAAATCGGACCATAAAACAGAATAGTGTGGCCAAAATCCGTGCTCGGAAGCTATACGACCACCCTAGTAGCACAGTTGTTGCCATTCAGCTGAGATAACATAAATATGACTTGCTAAGTTATAATCAAGTTACTACAACTAATTATGATCGTAGTGAGCTACTTGGGCAGGTGCTGACCAAGTTCGAAGGGTGTTTTCTGATGGACGATATAACCTATGTCAAGGCTGACTTCGGGCAAAAATTTAAATTTGTTTTTGCCGACAAATTTTCACGAAAATTCATGATTTGGCAGGGCATTTGCAGCTGTGGCAAAAAAACGAAAGTTTTCGTTACAAATAAGACAATGACGTCGGAACTATACCAAAAAGAGTGTCTCCAAAAACGAATTTTGCCGTTCATTCGATCCCACGACCATTCCGTAATGTTTTGGCCAGATTTGGCAAGCTGTCATTACAGCAAAGTCGTTCAAGAATGGTATGCAGAGAAAGGGGTCCAGGTTGTTCCGAAAAACCTTAATCCACCCAACTGCCCCCAGTTCCGCCCTATTGAGAAATACTGGGCAATCATGAAGAGGAGACTCAAGGCAAAGGGAAAGGTTGTCAAAGACATCAATCAGATGAAGACCTGGTGGAATAAGATAGCTAAAACGATGCACGAAGAAAGTGTGCGCCGCCTAATGAGCCGTGTTACAGGAAAAATTCGAGAATTCCTTCGAAACCGTGACGAATAATTTATCCGCTTTTTTTTCTTAAAAGTATGAAGAAAACGCTACATTTGTATAAAAAAAGATCTTGAATTCTATAATAAATAACTGAAATACAGGCAATTGTTTTCGTTCCAATTCTATCTGAAGCAAGCTTTATGCTTTAACATATAGGCCCTACGAAAGGGCTTACTTAAGATCGATTCTAGAAACATTTGGTTGATATTTGGGACCAAATTCCTCAGGAAATCTTGCGTGCAAGCTGCGAAAGGTTTTTAAAACGTTCGCGCAAAGTTATCAACGAAAAAGGTGAGAGATTGAAATTGAATTAAAATTGTTCATTTCTATAACATTTCGCTTTCAAAAGAAAACTAAATGCTATGATTTGGTTGATTTGTTTTGTTGAAATCCCATTTTGTATTACTGACACCTATTGTGAGACACCCTGTAAGGGACGTGAAGTTAAAAGGAAACTGGAATATTATGGCACTGGAAGGGAGTTGTAGCTTATAATTCCCCCAACAGTGCCCTCATTAGGCCCTACCGAAACCGATTCTAGATTATCTGAAAGATACCAAACGCAAAAAGTAAAGAATCTGCTACAATGAACTATCATTTGTAACGTTTTCATTTCGAGATCAGAGCTTCAACGAAACACCAAAACAACTGCTTAAGAGCCGGGGGTGATTGATTGCAATCTTGTTGAACCTAGATCCGTACATGCCAATGAGCTCCAAATGATTGTGCAAACATACCATATCCATCGCATTCATCTGGTTCGTTCGGAAATTATTGCCCAACTAATGCTGTCCTACCACTTCCCACAATTCACTCCATCGAATCGACTTTAGCAGCATGCACACCCACTAACGCACGCCATATCCCACATAACCCGCTGGCCGCTGCCAAACGAAGCGATAACTGGCGAGATGTACTTATTGTGTATCCTCAACCTGGGACCCATTCGCCAGAAGCGAACACAATTTTCCCTTTCATCGTCGTAAAGAAGCTTCCGGCTCCGGCAGAAAGCCCTCGGTCTTACCGAGGATTCCTCATCCTACCCGGTGCAGATTCCAGCTGCTCTGCGCTCGATCATAAAATATACCAACAAACCATTTCGCAGCTACTTTTTTTTTCACTGTTTCCAAAGCTACCCGCAAATGGCTGATTGCCATCAGCACACACTGAATGCGTGCACGCACGAACGCACGCAACGACCATCACGATGGAGCACGCGGCAGCGAGCGGGGATCGTAAATTTCCCCCCTGAACTCTTTCGACCGTGCGTGCCTAAGTTCGAGAATATCACCCCGTAGAACCACTTGTGCTGATCGCGAAATAAGAGTCGTAGGTGGAACGAAACAAAAAAACAACACCCACGCCGGTAAGTGGAGATAAACCACGGCACCAGTGGCACAACCGTCGGTCGACGGACGGCCGATGTAATCCGCTGGAAGCTGCGGATTTTGCCATTCCCGAAGTAGGGCTATCAAGTTTCGCGGGTGTCTCCGATAGATTTTGCGTTCCCGCCGCTTGCAGCAAGCTGCGTTTTATTTGACATGGTAACGCAATGTTTACTTACAACGCCCGTCGCCGGGTTTCGCTCGTTGCCATCGTAACTGTTCCGGGGGAAATCTGATGTTTCTAGACGGCGACGGTTCCCGGGTTTTTGTCAACATTTTCCCAGTGTTACCATTTTCGTGTTTGCATTACGAGCTGTTTGCAGAAGCGGCACGTTCTAGGACGCCTTGTAAAGGAAAAGCTCATGCCACCGTATTTGCCGATTCGTATAGTTGGAGAACGGCACTCGCTCATCGCGTTTTCGACTGAATAAATGCGTGTTTGATGTGTGTACAATTTGTGTATTTCCTGGCTTTCGATGTCGTGCTTTGCTGCTGTGCTGAAAGGGAAAAGCTTAGATCGGCGAATTTCCCCTCTTCGGCGATTTATCTGAACGGAGTGTATTTTTGTGCGAGTGCCTTTTAGTTTTTCCTTCGGTGTGTTTGTTTGCAGATGTAGGCCTGTCAGATCTGTGCTGCTCTGATATATATTCCTACTGGTTGTGTTACTAAATTTATTATGCAATCCTTGCCGTGCTCTTCCCGAACATCCCTTTTGTCGTTTATTGTCGGATTGTTTGGGCTAAGAATGTGCCGGATTTGTTTAGCGATAGAATTAACATTTGTTTGGTCTGCAGAATGCGGAGCTACTCTTAAGTTATGGCAC
Organism: Aedes japonicus; assembly: GCA_034211315.2. NCBI lineage: Eukaryota > Metazoa > Arthropoda > Insecta > Diptera > Culicidae > Aedes > Aedes japonicus. The sequence continues at coordinate 176,928 of JASCZW010000868.1, read as the reverse complement.
TGAATTGTGTGGGTGACAGAATGATGCAAACAGATTGAGGCAAAATTTATTCGGCTCATTGGTCGATTCATTATTGTCGAGTTCGTTGATTAAAAACCTAGCGCAAAAATTCAGTGACGACACCACTTCTTCGTACCGGTTAAGTACTGCTTTTCTACAGTCTTGAAAATAATGGAAATTAGATTAGGTTTACTTTACTTTCTTGTGTGTCCTTTCAACGCAACCTGCAGTAACGCGATTCTCCATTTGCTTTATCCAGAAGAGTCACGTCACTGCAGGTGACCTTTATTACTTCACCAAGTGACAAACGTCACTTCGACTCTCGGAATTATCCTCATGTCATTCCCTTGGTGAAGCTCCAACACTACGAGCCTCTGAGTCTGACTCTGCTGCGCTGTCCTTCTGGGTTCCAAACCAGCGCTGGCTTGCAGATTTCGTTTCCAACCCTTCGTAGTGTGTGGCTGTCTCACCTCCACTTTCGATTTCGAATTTCTGTTGGTATCACTTTCTGTTGACATCGACGTTGGTGCTTAGCTTTCGGCATCCAGTTATGATGCCACCAGACAAGAATTATATACCGCTAGCATCGGTTGATGAATACCTGCATCTTCGCAGATAAGGAGTGTATCGAAAAGTAGTTATAAACTTCCAAATAATAAAATAGGCATGAAAACATGGTTAAAATTAACATACTATTTCAGTTTATTATAGCTTAACATGTTTACAAAGATCCAAACGGAAAAACTAGTCATCATGTTCATTTCTGTAGAATGCCCGTACCTTTGATTTGACACCTGCCATCAAATTCTGCACAGTGACCTTTGTGCACTTCCTGATGCCGCTGCCCAATTTTTCTTAAAATCGGTCATGTTTTGGGACACTGTACCATCCTTCTAAATATACGCTTGACTATTGCCCAATAGCGTTCGATCGGTCGCAACTCGGACAGTTTGGTGGGTTGATGTCTTTTTCTACGAACTTGATGTTATTCTCCGTCAGCCACTGTAGAGTGGATTTGGCGTAATGTGCCGATGCCAAATCTGGCCAGAAGAGAGGAGGGACTGGTGCTTTCTATACAATGGTAGCAACCTGTTCTTCAAACATTCCTTTTGGATAAATCTCAGCATTTATAGTTCCTTTTGTATAGAAAATTGAAGAACGCAAGCCAGCATGTGCAAATAGCTTGCCAAATGAGCACCTTCTGACCGAATTTCTCCATCGCAACAGTCGTATCTGCGGTTGGCACACGTTCCCCAACAGATTTATTATAAAACTGCGCCCCGGTAGCGTTCTTGAATCTTCTTTAACGTATGTTTCGTCATCCATCAAAATGCACTGGTCGACATTGTCCAGAATGCAGCTGTACAGCTTTCGGAGCCCTGGTTTTGGCACGAGACTTTTGTTCCAGAGCTTGTTTGGGCACTTTCTGCTTTTTGTACGTCTTCAAGTCATTCCTGCGCTTGATTCGTTGAATCATTCCGATGCTGGTCCTGAACTTCTTGGCTAGATCGCGAGTAGAGGCAGATTTGTTCCGTTGAATATAATCCACAACTTTTTGGTCCAAATCGGGGTTGCTGGAGCCGGGTTTCCGGCCACTTCTTGGTAAATCCTTGAGGGAGCACTCCTTACCAAACTTTTCGTTTGATGCGTTTTACACTTGCCGGGTGAACATTTACTCTTTTCGCAATCTGGTTGTAAGTAACACCCTTTTCGGTGCACCAAGTGTGCAGAATTTTCTTTTTAGTCTCAAATTCAATTCGCGACATTTTGAATACAACTTTATCAACGGAAATGAATGAACCGAATAATCATTTTTGACATGTAAACAAAGCAAATGGCGCTTACACGCTAAAAATATATACAGTAGTTTATGCGTAATAACGCATCGAATGTATATAACTACTTTTCGATACACTCCTTACACACCACGTCTCGCTGGCGAAAATTCGAATTTTGCTGCGTTGACTTATCTGGCTTGATCTTCGTATACTCGTAAAAGTAGCTGACTCGAACACCTAAGTCGATCCTGGCTCCGCTATCTAGCTGTCAAGATAGTGAAATCTATAGACAATCTCCACTGCACTATGGACCAGATCACGAATTTACGAGGAAACTTGCTCGCAGCGCCTAAATTTTTCTTCTCAAACCATCCCAGATTAAAATGTAATTTTCTCTAGACATAGATATAACATATCTCTAGTTTTCACATATGGTAAACAATATAAAATGGTCTTTGAAATGACGTCTTTAATTATTTTTTGTGTTTGCCCTAATTATAGAAATCAACATTTGAAAAGGGCTTTTTTTTAGAAAAACTTTAATTACTAGCGGCAAAGTTTGTATACCAAAGTACGCGTTTTTGAACTCGTCTCGTCAAACAATGTACAAAGTGACGTTGACGGGAGATGTTTGTTTTTGTTTTTTTTTGACGTAGACTACGTCTTACGGCAAGGGTAGGGTGTCAATTGAAAATAAAAAAATAAGCGACGGTCACAAAAGCTCGTTAGGGAAGGTCCATTAATTACGTCACGCAGTAAGGGGGGAGAGGGGGTTTGTAAAAACGTGACGATCCATACAAAAAAGTTTGAAGGTCCATACAAAAAACGTGACAAGGGGGGGAGGGGGTTATAAAAAGTCAATTTTTGCGTGACGTAATTAATGGACGTTCCCTCACAAATTAAACGTTAATAACTGTCGTTTAAGCTGTGTCCATTTAGAATCCGGAATAATAAAATCATCTGTGTCTCGGTAACAAATTAACGTACAAGTAAGTTTGATACATCAAAACAAAGGTAATTCACTGTACTTTAAGGAAAATATATCAATATAAATCATTTCTTTCTGTTCTAATGAAAATTCGCACTTTCTTATTTATTCCACCCATCAAACGCTGCACACCGTCGTAGTCAACTTCCTTGGCACATTTATTCCACATTTTGGTCATCTGAGTCGCCTCCCGAACCGTTTTCCACTTTTCTTGAGCTTCCGCTTCATTACTGCCCAAAATCTCTCGATGGGCCGGAACTTCAGCCAGCTGGGTAGATTTATGTTTTTATCGATGAAATCTACGTTCTTATCGCGGTACCACTGGATGACTTCCCGGCTGTAGTGGCAACTCGCAAAATCTGGTCAAAACTTCACGGGGCCTTTATGGGCTTTAATGAAAGGTAGTACGCGGTTTATAGGCATTCTTCCTTGTACAGCTTCGAGTCCATTGAATCAAATTGTTTTGGCAAATTCGTCCTTCGTCTGGAATAACTTTTGACTCACTGCACGAAACACCGTGAAATATATACCACAGAAAGTGGATGCCTTCATGAATTCTTGCAGCGGTCACTTTTCGAGCCGCTGCAGCACAATAAGCACAATGATTCCGGATTCTAATTGGACAGAACTTTAGGCAGCTATTAATTATGCAGTGGTCGTCAAAGCAGTTGGTTGCCAGTGATTCATTTGTAGCCGATGAGTTCAACCACGGTGGTGTGTTTGTGGGTGTGTGGGTGTGTTTTTTTGTGTGTGTTATTAGCACTGTGAGGGACTCACTCAAGCGGTAATGGGACTCGCTTCCGTGCCTAACCCCTAAAAAACATTCCTTATTTCTCTTTGCCGTCTCCCCCCGGGACCACGATGAAGCGACTACTTCAGGGGGCGGCTGTGCACCTCTCTGTTGTCTTGGCTCTTGCGCTTCTTGCCGTTATTTTGTGCTGTTTTATGCACACATCGAGACGTGTACCGATATGGAGTAGCCGGCCGTCATAACGTGCCCTTCTTCACAGTCACCCTCTTGGAACACCGACGCTGCTTGACTACTGATGTTCCCTCCATTTGCGCTGCAACTCAGTCACTACACTATTAACGGCCTTCCAGGTGCTCTCCTTTCGACACATTTCCTGGACGATGTTCTCCTTATTAAGCACTGGCATCTCCCTCCGAACTTCCTCAAACCTTGGGCAATCGAAGATCACGTGCTCCGGTGTTTCTTCTACGTGTCCACGCACTGGACAGACGGGTGACGTTGCGTGTCCAAACCGATGCAGATACTTTCTGAAGCATCCATGACCAGACAGGAACTGTGTCAAGTGAAAGTTAGTTTCGCCATGTTTCCTGTTTGTCCAAGACGACAGAACCGGTATAAGCTGTGTCCACCTGCCGTTTCTCGCCGTGTTCCACTCGTGATGCCATTTCGCCATCGATGCTGCTCGCTCGATCTTCCGAACACCTTTGGTTTCCTTCCTCGTGTCCTCGACCAGGATAATGTCGATAGGAATCACTCCGGCGATAACACATACTGCTTTCATAAAAAATTGTCCTGTAAGCACTCGCAAATCGCATGGCCATGAGACAATGCATTCTGTTTAATTTAACACGATTCGTCTTGCTTTCCAACGCTGAAATCCAGGCTGGTCCACCGTACCTCAGTATTGAAGAGGAAACGCTAGCTAGAAGACGTTGCTTACTACTGGTAGATCCGTACCTATTCGGCATGATTCTGGCTATCGCGTTAAATGCCTTTGCCGCTTTTTCGCAGGCATAATCGATGTGGCTGTGGTTCAGCCGGTCGTCAATCATCATTCCCAAGTACTTCAGTGCTCGCTTCGAGGCTATGACATACCCTCCCACGACGATTTCCGCCCGTTTCACCGCTTTGCAATTGCTGACCACTAGCACTATTTTGTGGTGTGCTATCTTTAGTTTAGCTTCGCGCATCCAGCTCTCAACCGTGTCAATCGCTTCAGTCGCCATCATCTCCACTTCCTCTAGCGTCTCGCCTGAAACTGTCAGGACAATATCGTCTGCAAAACCAACGATCTTGGCTCCTGTTGGCAACTTCAGTGTTAACACACCATTGTACATTGCGTTCCAAAGCGTCGCTCCAAGGATGGAACATTGTGGCACTCCCGCCGTGATCCTAATCGACTTCTGGCCCATTTCTGTATCGTACAGCAAAACCCGGTTCTGAAAATAGCTACTCAAAATTTTGCACAGATAGTTCAGGAACGCTGATTCTGTGTAGCGTTATCACCGTTATCACCGCACAATATCGATTACTTCTCCTCTGCAGTTTGAGTACCTTATACGCACTGTCGACGACAATCCGAATTGCATTCACCGTTGACTTTCCTTTCCAGAACCCGAATTGGTTTGTTGACAAGCCATGCTAGCTCTCCATGCACTTCATCAACCTGTTGAAGATGATCTTTTCCAAAATCTTGCCAAGTATATCCAACAAGCATATGGGTCGATACGATGCTGGATCCCCTGGCGTCTTTCCTGGCTTTGACAGTAGCACCAGCTTCTGAATCTTCCACCTGTCTGGAAATCTCCCGTCTTCTAGAAAATTCTGCATTACACTCCTAAACATGTCGGGATACCTCTGTAGCGCCGCTTTCAATGCCACGTTGGGAATTCCATCCGGACCCGGAGCTTTGTTCACCTTCAGCCGTTTTGCCACTGACAAGAGCTCATCGTTGGAGACTCGTGTACAAACAGTTGCTGCTGCCATTCCGTAGGACCGTTCTGCGGGAATAGACCATCCACGTCTTCAGCTTGTCCGGACATCCATCAACCGGTGTCGCTTGGCCCTTAAACTTTGCCATCACTACTCGGTAAGCGGTGCCCCAGGGATTTGCATCGATATCTCGGCACAGTTCTTCGAAACAGCTGGACTTGCTTCTCCGTACTTCTCGTTTTAATGCGGTTCTGGCTGTCATCCGATATTCTATCGGATCATTCACCTTCTCCACGTTCCGTCTTCCATGTGCACTTCACCGTAGATCGTACGCATCACCTTCAGTTCGAGGACACTAAGGGCACGTTAGTCTTGTACATGGTCAACTTTGTTTGATCTTAGCGTCCTTCGGAGTCCAAAGTAGGCACAATTGCCAGCCACAATGCGGATTTGTATCTCTGTGCTAGTGTCATTATTGGTGATCATCAATGAGCCCAGATACACGAATTCGGCTACTGCCTCGATTTTTTCACCGTTGATCTGAACTCCCGATGGGATGTATTTTGTTTATAACGCATAATTGGCAAGACCAATCCTGTTACTTCATCGATAAGTCTGTTGGACGTTTCTGTCATCGTATCAAAGTTGCGTGCTACTTTAATAACGTCGTAGGAGAAATCAAACAGTTAGGCAGACGTTCTGAAGATCCTACCACTCCTGTCCATCCTCTCTCTTCGAAGCAACTCTTTTCACTATCCAATGAAGTTTTAAACACGACAATCCATCATCTTGCCGTAACAATCTCCGAAATTTGAAGTAACTCGAGAGAGTCCCTGAGACTCAGACGAACACACCACTCGATTCATTGTTCCTTTGACCAACCGCGTCTTTCTGGAAATCAATATTTGTGCATGATCTGCCATAGCTTATCTCTATCAATTGAGTCCTGAGCTTATTTGAAATTTGCATCGATCTACTCCGATTCAGGATAACTTTGCACAGAACTTTTAGATTTGCCTTACCAAACGTCGTACACAGTCAGATCCCCCTTTTTAGTGACCTTTACAAAAAATTAGAATCTCTACTGATGTGCGATCGACCCGACCTTATTGGATTTCATGCTCAAGATAGCTGCTTTGATCTCTTACAGCGGTGGGGCCTCGGAGTTGACGCGAGTGATGCGCTGCACCCCTGCTGGATCATGCCGAGATGTTGATGTCGTAACTTGAAGAAGTTGTTCGAAGTGCTCAAATCAACGGTTCAGCTGGTCAGTGTGGTCGGGTAGTAACTGTGCAGTCGTGTCTTCGAACTGAGAATCATAGAGAAGGTGAATATCGCCAGTTGATGCGGCTTTCTTCCTTCTCTCGGGTCGAATACCATTGACGGGACTTGCCCACTCTATCGGGGCTTTTGCATTTCTACGCTCCTCAATCTTCCTCCAGGGTTCATCAGTGAACAACACTTTTCACTGTGTGCGCAGCTCGACTAATGGGTGTTTCGATCATAATTTGGACGACTTAAACTTGACGCATTTACTTTCATCGTGGATTACCAAATTTTGCACACCCCTCATTTTGAAGATGTGTGCGTGTGCGTGATACTACATACCTCTATTTTGATTTTGAGATAAACAATTCAGTTATCAAAATGTCGTCGAAAGAAGAGAAACAACGCATCAAAATTTTGCACTTGCATGGCGAAAATCCAAACTTCTCTCACGCCAAGTTGGCGAATGTGGCTAAATCAACTGTTACCAACATATTAAAAGTGTTTGGTGAACGTTGGCGACAGCCAGGAAAGCTGGATCGGGGGAAAATCGATAGCCGGAGGCCACAGCAATGACAAAAAGAGTTGCCCGCTGTTTTAAGCGGGGCCCCAACCTCTCTGTCCAAGATGTCGCAAAGAAGCTGGGAGTGGCGCTTCAAACCGTGGATAGAGCTCAAAAACGAGCTGGACTGTCGACCTTCAAGAAAGTGCTGACCCCAAATCGCGACGATAAACAAAACACGTCGGCCAAAGCACAATCGCGAAAGTTGAACACAACGATGCTGACGAAGTATGATTGCATGTTACAGGACGATGAAACTTACGTCAAGGCAGACTTTAAACAGCTTGCTGGACAGGAATTTTATACGGCAACCGGACGGTGAAAGGTGGCAGAGATTTTCAAGCACATTAAACTGTCAAAGTTCGCGAAGAAATATCTGGTGTGGCAGGCCATCTGTACCTGTGGCTTGATAAGCAACATTTACAATGCATCCGGAATCGACAAACAGGAAATTAATCTGAGCGAGTGCCTACAAAAACGTCTACTGCCTTTCCTGAAGCGACACAATTGTTCCGTTCTATTTTGGCCGGATTTGGAATCTTGCCATTACGGAAAAAAGGTCATGGAGTGGAATGCTGCCAACAACGTTCAAGTGGTGCCCAAGGACAAGAACCCTCCCAACACGCCAGAGCTCCACTCAATCGAACAATATTGGGCCATCGTCAAGCGGAACCTTAAGAAGACTCAAAAAGCTAGTGAGAGCGAGAAACAGTTCAAAGCAAACTGGCGTTCTGCGGCGAATAAAGTGAACAAGGAGACTGTACAAAATCTTATGGCTGGTGTTAAACGAAAGACCCGGCAATTCGCATTCAGTAGAAATGAAGCTTAGCTGAACATTTTTGTTGTATTTTGTATTAACTGAACTTGAAGAAAAAAAGAGAATTTGACTAATTAATGCAAACTTTCATCGACTCACACACATTACTGTTTGACCAAATTTTGATCGGAACACCCTTTGGCTCATTTTCGTTTGCTTCTATAAAGACATTCTTGATGGCAGTCCACTGCTCTTCCGCGCTGCCACCTCCTTGACGTTCTTCAACAAACGATCTTTTTGCAGCTGGATCTTCTATTCGGCGTGTGTTGAGCAGCCATTGAATCATTGAATGTATAAGGATTGTAGCAAAAATAAACTGGCAACGCTTATGATGCGCTCGCACATACACGCGTAAGACTATTGGTCTAAGCGAAGGGGTAAGTCGCTTCGAACAGTGTGCCAGGCACACCGTTGTAGAAAATCTGACAACACAACGGAACATGTGTGGCACACTTTTGATATTTCAAGCTGAACAATGCATTAGGTCCTAAGTGAAATTGCGAGACTCTCATTGACGATCGTCTCTTTGCGTTCCATCAGCTATGTCAAAACATAGACAATAGACATAGAACATAGATAAACTATTAATGAAAGAGAAAATCGACGAAGAGAATCTCTTAAGGTTATTTTGGACCTAACGCATTGCTGAGCTTGATTTGTAGCTTTCGATAATGTAACCGAGCATCACTGGAAAATTGACGTTGTAAGTTGCTGTGGTGTTGTTTTGATTTGTATGTTCCATCACATCATTAAGTATGATTGTACTTAACTAAAAATGACAAAAAAAATTAGTATTTTCCATCTAAGATTCATGATTGTACTTGCCATGCAATTATACTCATCCAAAAAATGGAACTTGGCATCGGAATCTCTCATCCCTGCTCCCTATCTTACCATCACTTCAATTGTTATTCTTATTAATCTCAAGACGGTCGCGAGTAATCGGTTCTATCCACCTTACCTAAGCTTCAAGCTAACGGATGTACATGCATATGAAAACTTGGCTCTTTAAAGTTGATTCAATTGATCCTGCACAAAAATATTTTTTTTTAAATCGACAGCTCACAATTAATAACTGTGAAAGTGAATTTGGAACACGAAGTTGAGAGTAAGCAATAAGCGAATTGTGAAAGCAATACTTTTGAAAAGCTAAATAAGAAGAACATTCTCCTCGTAGTTTACAGGTACACAAGTCATGAATATCATGCATGAGAGTTCACATGTATACGAGCCTCATCGTGGAATAATTTTGAATCGATTTGTCCACCAACTGGCAGGCCTAGATCTGGGGATTTTGAGATCCAGTTTATACGGAAGGTTAATTTTCCCTGTAGTATCGCATAGTTTTCACGAGCTTTTTTTTGCAGAAAAAGCCATCTTGCTAGCGCCGCATAGTGAGATAATTAAGAACTACTATTTACCAACTCTACTGAAGGTAGTAACACTCTATATGCTGAATATAACGAGATATTTTATGTTGGACCAATGAGGGTTGGAACCACGGGTTCCCACCCTGGATGAGGCGCTCTTATGGAATCTGTCTAACATTTGCCTTAAAAAATTGGACCAAAATTGCAGATTTTTCATGGGTTTACCTCTTCGCGCACTGACGAAACTACCCATGCAGCATCAATCATAGTAACCCATGAGTCAGCAGACAAAATTTGATAGCTCTATCAGATGAACTCTAACCGTGGTGGAAAAAAACAGTAAAGCAACTCCGCCGCGTCGAAAACGGACATCGTGCGGCAGTTCGTGGACGCTGGATACGCCGGCATTTAAATCAGCTTGACACTATTAGACAACAATCAGAGCATCGAAAGAAAGTCTGGTTCCGGCGGCCGACGACCCTGAGCGACAAAAAGCTCCAGAGGATGCTGAAGAGGAAAACCGAGGGAAAAGTGGCTACATCGCTGCGTGCGCTTGGCCGGGAGGTCAGTTCAACCGGCCAGTGAAAAAGTACCTGACGAACATGAACATACATGTCAGGAAGCGGACGTTGCGTCCACTGGTTTTGGAGCTGCAGGCAATGACGCAGTGGCAGCGGCTGAATAAGATGGTCAACTCGATTTTCCCGGTGAATCGCGACATGGTGGCACCCTGGATGGCAACGACTGGCAGAGCACTTCGTATTCTACTTCCCCTACGAAGGAAGTGAGCTCCGAAGTGAAGTTTATTTCACACACCAAGTTCCCCAAGAAGGTGCAGCTGTGGCTGATAGTCAACGAGAAGGGGATATCAAATCCGCCCTTCTTTCGCTCCGGACTAGCCGTGAACGGGGAAATCTATAGTACGAAATGCCTGCCGGAAGTTGCGTCGTTCATCAAGAAATGCCATATGGGCGAAGACGCGGTGGTCTGGACGGATTTGGCGTCGGCCCACTACTCGAAGCGATTGTTGGAAAAGATGGAGCGGCTGAATATTGATGTGGCACCCAAGTCGGCGAAGCCGCCCAACGTCCCCCAGCTGCGTATCATCGAGAATTTCTGGACCAACCTGAAGCGTAAGATCTACTTCAAAAAAAAATTCGCGAAAACTGAGGAGGAATTGATAAATAAAACGAAGAAAAAACTCAAAAACATGCCTACACGCATGTTTTCATCCGTCATGGCGAACGCTGCGGTTAACTGCCAGAAGGCCGCTCGCAAGGGCGTATTTTTTTTGCAAGTAAGCTTAAATAATTATTATCCATGGGAAATTTATCAAAAGTAATAATCTGTCTTAATATGTTCTATCACCATTCGAAAAAAAAAAGTCCATTTTTTTCAATGCAAACGTTAAGAGAAACTCCTGATTTGTTGAAGAAATTAGAGAAGAACATTTTGCACCAATTCCCTAATCTTATATATTTAAAGCTCGATTTAAATTAAATCTAGACGCATGGCTTAATACACCACTGTGTCCCTGATGGTTGAAACAAAAAATGTTTTACAGGCATTTCATTATGTTTCATTGACGAAGATGTGAGAAAAAAATGTTTCTCGATTGATCGACGCATCTCGAAATTACGGATCATGGAACTTGAGAAAAGACAATTAATTGTGCAAAAACATCTAGAGAATCCTTCGTGGTCTGCCTCAAAGATAGCATAAGTGTTAAAATTCCCAATTTCAACGGAGTGTCTTGTAATCAAACGTTACAAGGATACTCTGAGTGTGGATAGAGCAACAGCGCATCTATCATAAAAGTGGCACTAGGGACAAAGAGCTGAGGAGGAAAGTGTCACGTATGGAGACACCTGGGTTGCCTTTCACATACCTGAGGTATGTGAAAGGCAATCCAGGTGTCTCCATACGTGATTTGACAAAGATACGGTTCTAACTTTTCCACCGTGCGTTACATCCTTTCGAGAGAAGGAAATAAGTCTTTTTGCGCCAGTAAACATCCGAATCGCTCCCTGAAACAAAATTTAGTGGCCAAAAAGCGAGCACGATTCCCTGGTCGAAAAAATTACCTGTCAACTGGTCGTGGGGATGTCCCTTACAGGTATAAATTTGTTTTTGCTGATAAGTTTGCTCGGAAACTAATGATTTGGCAAGGAATCTACAGTTGTGGCCTTAAAACCAAGGTTCTCATCACATTTCACACAATGACGTCGAAGGTTTACATTAAAGAGTGTCTGAGAAAGTGAATTTTTCCCTTCATTCCGCAACACAAAATCAACGTTATATTTTGGCTGGATCTAGCCAGCTGCCACAAATCTAAGGAGCTTTGCCAATGTTATGCTGCAAACAATGCTAATTTCGACGCCAAAGAGATTAATCCTCCGAATTGCCCTGAGTTCAGACCGATCGAAAAATATTGGGCAATTGTCAAGCGAAAACTTCGAAGATGCGACAAAAAAGTGACAAATGCACAAAAAAAGCGTTAAAGTGGAATAAGTTCGCTGGTACAGTGTCACCAGCGACTGTGCAGTTAAGGATGGCATCGATCACATGTAAAGAGAAGTAAAATGTAATAACTTGTTACATATCGTTTGAAAGCTGAGTAAATACCCTTTTGACGTTTTGATCAACCGTGTATGTTGTTTAATTCTTGAATTATGATCACTTGAATGCGTCCAAATTTACTTTGAATCGAGCTTTATTTCAAAACTCCGCTTCTGGGATGTGCTATTGATATAGTCGAAGTGAGTCTTTGAAATCTTGCTTTAAATTTCAGCTTCTGCCCATCATTTCTGTTCGATAAATACCCATGTTGCAAATTGCTTCTTGGATTTAAAACTAGCGTCAGACATTGATTCTAGACTTCCATGCTTCTACGCTACCGATTAGCTCTAGAAATACCCTTCTCGTAGTTTTACAGGTACACTAATTATGAATGTAGAGGATGCAGATCATGCAAAAGCATACATGCATACGAGAGCCACATCTTGGAAGAATATTGAATCAATCTGTCCACCAATTCCAGTTCCAGTTGAAACAGGCTGTTAGTATTTCTTGCAGCATCGCATCAGTGACTCGACACTAGCGCTGTTTAGTGAGATAATTCAAAATTACTATTTACCAACTTAACTGATGGTAGTAACTTTCTATATGCTCAATATAACAAGATAGTTATTCCATGTTGGACCAATAAGGTCAAATCCCATGAGCCACGTGTTTCCAGCATGGTTTGCCCCTGGATAAAACGCGCTAATAGAACCCTCGCGAACAACGTTAGCGGAAACCGTGTTATTCGAAACCATGCTGTTGAGGGGACTGCTGTGCTTAAAATTTATAACACCACTATAAAGACTTGATCAGTCTGTTGGTGATGACTTTAAATAAATAAATAATACTATTCATGAAAATGCAATCGCTGTATCATACACTGAAAATTTATTTTCGTAAATTAGCTTTTACGCGTTTCGTAAACATTGGTTTTGTACATAGAAAAAATTTCTCGTAAATTGTATGAAACATTCACATTGCTTGGCATCTAATGCAATCATTACACCTTTTCGTACAATGCACAAAATAAATTTCGTGAAGACCAGCCAATCGCAGCTTCTCTTCGAACGTTCTCATAAATGTTGGTGTTTCTGCTGGGATGAGCGGGAATCATTAATTTATCCCAAAATAGAAATTAAAGCACTGTCGAGAGTTAGAACAACATGCACATTAATCAGGTAACATCTCACGAGTCAATATGTTTTAGTGACATCAATCACGAACTCAATAATAGCTCTTCCCAAAACTACAGGATCGAACCCCATTTCAGACAGATTAAAAAATAAAACGTTGAGCAACTCCTCGTGGATGCGCTTTTTTTTTTCAATTATATTTTGAGCCGATACAGTAGATCTGTCAGTCATTCACCAGTGCGACGTTTTTTTTTATTGGTAACAAATTACTCGTAGCTCTTTGTATTGTTTTCATAGAACGAATGAAAGTGCTTTCTTTATCAACAAATGCTTGGTGCTTTTGACAGATGCGTGTGTGGCATTAAAAACGAAGGTAGCTTCTTAAAAAGTATAAATCAGTTTCTTTACAGAAAACAACGAAAATATTTGTTAGTCCTACCTTTGATTTCGTATTTTAAACGAAAATTTATTTTCAGTGTAGACAACGAATACATTTTCATTTTGTGAACTAAAAATCTATTTGTTTTTTTAAATAGTGACGTCTGTTTTCACCAAGTAGAACAGAAGCTGCAAAAGTGAGCATTATCAATGATAAAACTTACTTGAAAATCCACTCAACTAATGACACCCATGCTTATGGGAGGGCTGATTGTTAGTACCAACTCGATGCTATTCGTACCTGGAAGAAGGAGAAAAAAATCTAAGATGAGCAGCTTTTACATTTTCAAGAGTGGTTTAACAAATTTCAAACAACTTTTCAAAAAAGAGCACTTTTCTAAACAAGTATTCAATTTAATTATATTTTATTATTTTCAATTATATTTAATCGAAACTTAAATTTCTTCGCAAACAAAAAATTTACCATAACAAATTTCAGCAAATTTATCCCCCTTCAAGAGACAATCTACTCTGATGATCTCTTGTGCTGCAGTTTTACGTCTTATTCGATATCGACACTAAAGTAATTCGAACAAATCAGCGAGAACCCAAATGACCATCAATGGTAAAACAAGAGATTCCAATTAACGACGGACCAGATAATGCCATTTCCAAAGTTATGATAATCCGTAAATCACTGGAATTCGTCGACAATCTACGACAACCCCTTGCCAACCCCAGCAGCATATGACCGGACCAAAAACAAAGACAGAAGAATGTGACGTGCAGGCGTCATCAAATAATCGTAAAAAAGAAAACTTTTGGGTGTCAACCCCCCCCTTCAACCCCCTTCGCCACCGTCACCGTCCTCGTTATCATCATCCGTGAGCCACTCATTTGCCTTGGAGCAGAAAGGATGGCTCTTGAAAAAGGCAAGCTTCAAGCAGCGACGATAATTTGCTCCATCTACCTAATCCGTGTGCCTGAAAGTTGACCCCTTCCCTGAGGGGTCGTCGATGGGATTAATAAGATTATAAAAGAAAAATGTGACGCTTATTGGCCCGGACGAGTCTGGTCCCGATGAAATGATTTAATTATCATCATGAGTTTCGCACACGGCCTTATCCCTGTTAAGTAAGAGGCTTTGGATTCCCTCATATTCTGTAAGCCATCGATCAGAAATTTCGGTTGAGCGAGGAGACGCATTCTTGTGTGTGAATTTCTGATGGTTCGAGAAAAAAAAGCACACATTACCATCACAACATCACAATCAAGAATCGCTTCATTTTGCCCCGGCGTGCGTCAGTAGTCGTTTGGCACCTTCATAATAATCACACATTCACGTTCATTCGTTACGACTCCTCAGACCCCCCTCCCCATCTCCACCACCTTCAACCGCATGAAAGCCAGCAGGAATCCCTCAGCGAGGACCTGATTGAGATAGCTTTTTTGGCATATCATCTTCTCGTCATTGACAGGCATTCGACGTTGCCTCCCACGTTCACACACACACCCCACCCTAATGCGACCCCCCGTCGAACTGCAATAAAGATGTGGCCCCTTTGCGATGGCGATGGTGGGACGTACAAGGGAACGAAAGAAAGGGCGAGGGAGAGTGAACGGCTTGCGGTTTCCTCGGAACGGGCCAACAAACTCGGAAGCCGCAAAAATTGTATGTTTGAGAACGAGAGCCCTTTTTTGCCGCAACAACCAGTCAGAGTCCTTTCAGTTCGATTCCGAGAAAATCTCCGGCGAATTGAGTCCCCCTGCCTCCTAACCGCCAGAACGCCAGACCTTCCACTCTGCTCTTTCACCGTTGGTTGGTGTGGTGCGTTCGGCTAGACATTTTGCGGTTAAGTCGAAATTAAATGTTCGTTATGGGTAGCGATTTAACGGGTCTCCAAATTATTTATTTACATTCGTGCGATGTGGGGTGTTTCCCTTGTGATGGCCGTTATCAATATCCTATTAACACGTTGTCGGTTTCCGGGAAGGTTACTTTTTATGGATTATGGTAACCCGATTGGATATTGGATGGTAATTGGAGGAACTTATTTTCGATTCTTCGATCTTTAGGTACTGGAAACCATGCGTCTCCGTTAAATGTTGTGCAGCCGTGGAGATGGTTGGCGGGTCACTTAGGGTGGATGACAGGTAGTAGGTGAGGCCGAACGCTATTGAGGCACAAGTCTAGACAAAATTGTCAAAAGGTCGAAAGGAACAATTGTAAACAATGACTTAAACGTAAATTTCCTGGAAATGCCAGGTTGCTTACATCTATATCTACTACCGATGGGAAGGTAATAACTCCTTCTATCTGTTTCTGGTGCTATTTTGGTTGTGGGAGCAAGCAGATACCAGAAAAATACGCAAGAGGTCATTGTTTACAAATGTTACTTTCGACCTATTGACTATTTTGTCTAGAAGTCATGATTTCGACCAAAACTTTTTCATTAGGGCCTAACTGACAAATGTAAACAATAACTTTTTCCGTGAATTTCTCGTAATTGAAAACTCGCCTAATCAATCCACCACGGTCAGTTCGAAGAGGAAGAGTTGACCTATCCGATCAGGGGCCTGGAAACCCTATCCTATTTACTAGCGTTTGACAGTGCAACATATCACGGGCCGTATTTGAATAAGGCCCCTCTGACATTTGTTACTACGGGCAGGAACGCCAGCATTGTTTACAAACATTGAATCTTTTGACATTTCGTTGTTAGAGATGTTGGCTACAAGAAAATCTCTGTCCGCCAGATCCCTGTATCCGATAGAATCAGAAGCTTACATGGGTAGTCTTTGTTAGGCCCTAGTGAAAAATCTTTGTCGATTTGTTCTCTTGTCAGCCACCATTCAAAAGTGCCCTGGAAACTGCGCTACTTTTTACAAGCGTCCCAACTTTTATTAGAGGCCATTACTTCGAGCGTTCTTCAATGCCATATTTTTAGCACTAGGTCCTATACTTTTTCGCGCCTTTCCCTTCACGCTCATTTGGGTTTACCCAAAATTGAGTAACTTTCATCCATTTTCATAAAACAGGTTGCAACGTCAAACCATGGATAAGGCGATTTATGAAAGTGGGTAAATCTCCCTCTATTCTTCATGAATTTGGTGTGTGTCTACTGTTTGTACAATGAACACATCTTTGTACTCTCCAGATTAAAAAAAAAACATTTTACAGGAAAAAAAACAGTGATTAGTTCCATAGAATTCAGGTAACTTTTGTGCAATCTGTTCAAGAGAGAAGCCGGACATGGCAATGGGAATTTTTATATAAATCTTTATTCTAAAAAGGTGCATGGATCCACAGCTTGTTGCAATGGCAAAGGAATGCATCCTTACCATCTCGAATTTAGGCACACCAATCCGAATCCAAGGTGTATTGGTATTCAAGTTCCTGGATGAAAACATCGACATGTCGCAGCAGATGGGTGACATAGTGAGCATAATCGATCAGCTTCCAGCCTCGCTTTTGGAGCTGATCGGAGTGATGGTCTCTGAATGCGAGTTTAAAGATTCGAAGCCGGGATTTCTTTGAAAAAGGGACTCACTATTACACTGCTTAACTAAAACTAACTTTATTTTCTGTACTAGATCTAATTACTCCTCACATTATCGAATTGCCTACCTACTTGCTACTTCTGCCGTGTGTCGCCCAAATTGCTGACGACGATGGCACCGTTGGAGGAATTTGTCAAGTCCGGTTGACAACGGTGTTAACTTGCATGAGCGTTTAACTCGTAACAATGTTATGGTTGTATAGAAGTCAATATTTTTGAAAAGAATAAAAAAGAATGAGCAATAGTAGCCTATTATTATTATTTTCTATAGATAACTCAATTTCCATAAAAATCACATTTTATAATAATGAGTAGAACGAACCCAAACTCAAATAAATTGCGGGTTTACCCAAATTTGGGTTTTGACCCGGTTACCCAATTTAGAGTAGTTCCAATTTTTATGATTTTGGGTGACCCTTACTCAATTTTGGGTAAATCCGAAAGAAACTGTGTGAGGTGTCAAACGTCAATTAAAAATTGTATACGGAAGCTAATTAAATCCAACGTATAATTGTTCTTAGGTGAGTCAACTGAATTTAAAAAAAGATTTTTATTCGTACTTATGTTTTATAAATGTTTCTTCAGTTTTCATGACAGTTTGTTAAGCAGAGATACACACTTAGAAAAAATCATCTTTATTTAAGTCTACTTGGATGCACATAAAAAAGCGGACCGTTTGCCCGCAATTTGCGTCTGCTCTTAAGGGGGGATATACACTAAGAACGAAAAAAAAACACATTTTTGAAAAATAAATTTTAAGGGGAAGTTTTACCTCAAATCAATCGAAACTGTTTTACAATTATAAGTGTATCCATGTAGTATACAAAAATATTGTTTTCAAATTGTTTTCAACAAAATGGCGGCCGTTAGAGAACATTAAAAAAATCGTTGCATTTTGCTTGTGCCGGCTCTCCTGGTCGCATTTTCGATCTGAAACCTGCTAACTCAAACTCTGAAAATGCTGTTTTGAGAAAAACGCGTTGAAAGTTTTAATTATCGGTCTGTGCGCGTAGAAGGCGTATTCGAAAAACGATGAAACGGTGTTCGAATATCGAAAAAACCCGCATTAATCCACCGATGGTGAGACTGAACCCTTCTTACATTTCATCAGAATTACGAACTCAAATGTGGCCAATATTGTACTGGATACACATTTTCATCAGAAATTTCAGGAAGATCCAAGAATATTCGGTATGTCATACATTCAGTTTTTAGAATGAACTATTTGTCAATCCTGGACGGATTGTTCATCGATGTGATTAAAATATTACCATTATTAATCTTTAATGATCTGTTTATGTTATTTATATAGAAGGGGAAATACCATAAATATTAGAAATTTCATACAATTAGTCCATAGAATGCATTATAAGACAATTCTAAGTGTCAATTTTGATTATCGATATGGATTCAAGATGCTTAATAAGTACATATTCGTTGAAAATAGTAAATGGAGACTTTGTGTAATTTTCGAATATACTCGTTGCAGTTGAAAACCAGCCACTCGAGCCAATCGATGCTGCTCTAATTCTATACAGTCGCATAGTGTGGCTAGTCCGCTGTATGTGCTATACAACGCTCCAGATGCGACACAATAGAATGCAAGCGGCATCGATTGGTGTGATTGGTCTTGTTCGGTTTTGCACTGCAACGAGTATATTGTCATCTCACAATTATGTGCTCTCAGATATTGTTTTGGTAATATCTCCATGAAGGATTATCCAATCATAATGAAATTTTGACCAGTTATCTGGAAATATCATAGCTTTGATTTGGCACCAACAAAACTAAAATCGGTACACAAATAGCTCAGTATGTAATCGGAGACTAAACTGTTTGATTACTATTATAATAGGCCTTCAAGTACTGTTTCGTTCATATCTTCGTAACGAAATGTCCGAATGAACAAAAAATCAATAGCGTTCTATGAGAATGTTGTAGCTTCCATTTGCCGTCAACAGAACTGAAATCGGTTCACAGATGGCTGAGAAACCGATGTGACATTATTTGTAACGCACACACACACATACACACACACTCACATACACACACACATACATACACACAGACATGTGCTCAGTTCGTCGAGCTGAGTCGAATGGTATATGACACTCGGCCCTGTGGGCCTCGGATAAAAAGTCGAGTTTTCAAGCGATCTTAATACCCTTCTATTGATGTAAGAAGGGTAAAAAGGGTTTCAGGAGCGTATTCTACGGGTAATTTACTAGCTTTTTATGCAAAAAACAAATTTTGAAATTTTTGGTCGTTCTAACTGTATATCCCCCCTTAATTTTGCTAGACCATAAAAACATGAAATATTAACTAATATGACGTGACGTAAAACCAGTGAAAAAAATGCAAATATTTCTTGGCTCAGGAAGTACTAGCACACCGGTCCTAAGGTCGGTCCCAAGCTTAATGATTCGCCCTCACGCTCATTCACATTTACCCAAAATTGAGTGAAGTTAACCGAAAATCAATAAAATTGGAACTACTCAAAATTGGGTAACCGGGTCAAAGCCCAAAGTTGGGTAAACCTACAATTTATTCGATTTTGGGTAAGTTTTACTCATTATCATAATATGTGATTTTTATGGATATTGGGCAAATTAAAAAAAAATGTCGTTGGCTGCTAAGGATAAGCGTTTTCTTTTATATTCATTTAAAAAAAAGGGGCATATCCATAATGTTCATCGTCTCATTTATATAATAAAAATGAGTTGGGGTTCCTTTGTCACGATTTAACTCGCGAGCGGCAGGACCGATCGGCGTGAAATTTTGTATGCAGAGATTTTTGAGGCTAGAAAATAATCTTATGATGGTTTAAGACCCCTCCCTTCACTGGAAAGGGTGGCTTCCATACACATGAAACACAAATTTCTATACAACTCGAGAACTAATCAAGCAAAAGAAACCAAATTTAGCATTTATGAGTTTTTGAAGGCAAAAAATGTTTTTATGGTAGCTTGAGAACCCTCCCCGTCATAAAATGGGACTCCCATACAAATAAATCACAATATTCTGCATAACTCGGGAACTAATCAAGCAAACGGAACGAAATTTTGCAGGTGGTGGTTTTTTAAGACAAAAAATGTTTCTATTTTGGTTTGAGACCCCTTCCCTCTCCTTAAGGGGGGGAGGGGGAATGCTCCGATACAAATGAAATACACTATTCTGAATGACTCGAGAACTAATCACGCAAATGGAACCAAATTTAGTATGTGGTGGTTTATGAAGACAAAAAATTGTTCTATGTTGATTTGAGACCCCTTCCCTTTATGAAAGGGGAGGGACCTATTCAAATGAAATGCAAATCCTTGCATAACTCGAGAACTAATAAAAGAGATGGAACCAAATCTCGCATGTGAAAGTTTTTGAAGGAGGGAAATGTTTCTATGGTGATTTGAGACTCTTCCGTCATATGAGGAGGAAGGGGGGAAGGGGTGCTCTCAAACAAATGGAACCCAAAATTCTGCATAACTCGTGAAATAATCATGTAAATAGAACCAAATTTGGAATGGACGAGTTTTTTAAGGCATGAAATGTGTTTATGGTGGTTCAAAGCCCCTCCTCCCTCTTAAAAGGGGGGCTCTCATACAAATGAAACAAATTTCAACCAAACATGAGAACTATACCTACTGCTTTGCAAATTTGTATTCAGTGGTTTTTGGGTCCGGGAAAGCATCTTATGATAGTTCGAGAGCCCTCCCGCTTCTAGAAAGGGTGGGATCCCATGCAAATGAAAAAATTCCTGCATAACTCGAGAACTAATCAAGCAAATGGAACCAAAATTGGTATGGGTGAAGGCAAGAAGCAAATGAAACCAAAATTGGTATGGGTGGTATTTTGAAGGCAAGAAATGTTTTTGTGGTAATTTAAGACCTCTCCTCACTCTGAAAAGAGGGGCTTCCATACATACGAAACACAAATTTAAACCAACCATGAGAACTATCCCTACCGCTATGCAAATTTGTATGCACGGGTTTTTGGGTCCAGGAGAGGATCTTATTATAGTTCGACACCCCTCCTGCCTTTATAAAGGGGGCTCCCATGCAAATGGAAAACTATTTTATGCATAACTCAAGAACTAATCAAACAAATGGATCCAAATATGGCATGTGGAGGTTTTTGTAGATGAATACTGTTTCAATGCTAATTTATGATCCCTCCCTTTTCTGAAGGGGGGGGGGGGGAGGCTCCTATACAAATGAAACACAAATTTATGCTTAACTCGAGAACTAATCAAGAAAAAGGAACCAAATTTGGCATATGGAAGTTTTTAAAGGAGAGAAATGTTTCTATGATGATTTGAGACCCCTCCGCCTTCTAAAAGTGGAGGGAGGGATCTCCCATATAAATGAAACACAAATAGTTGCATAACTCGAGAACTTATCCAGCAAATGGAACCAACTTTGGCATATGGAGGTTTTTGAAGGAGAGAAATGTTTTTATGGTCATTGAGACTCTTTCGCCTTCTGGAGGGGGAGGGGAGCTCTCATATTAATGAAACGCAATTTTCTGCATAACTCGAGAACTAATAAAGCAAATGGAATCAAATTTGGCATGTGGATTTTTTTGAAGGTCAGACATATTTCTATGGTGGTTTGAGACCCCTTTGCCCTCTGATAGGGAGGGGGGCTCTCATACAATTGAAACGCAATTTTCAGCATAACTCGAGAACTATTCAAGTAAATGAAACCACATTTGGCATGTGGGGGTTATTGGAAACAGGATTTTTATTTATATAAAAATGGATTTCTGTCTGACCGATCGGAGTGAAAATATGTATGCATGTATTTTTGGGGCTGGGGAAGGTTCTTATGATTGTTTAAGACCGCTTCCCCCTTCCGGCTCGCATACAAATGAAACACAAATTTCTGCATAGCTTGAGAACTTATCAAGCAAATGGAATCAAAAATGGTATGCGGGGTTTTTTGAATGCAAGAAATGTTTCTATGGTGAATTCAAACACAAATTTCAACCAATCCTGAGAATTATACAGGTAACTAAGCCACAAACTCTGTATTGTCTGGGTAAGAAGAATGTTCTGATAAAAGTTTGAACTCCTTATTACTAAAAAAAAACTAATTAAAAAAAAGCGTCAGTTCTATGTATTGTTCAATCATTTAGTTGCAGGCGTAGCAACGCTCGCACCAGGATCAGCTAGTTTAATTATAAATTCTTTATATTTACACATACATACCAACATTCATATATACATACAGCGACCAGATAAGAGCTAAATCCCTGCAAGGCACCCACCAGCGAGATCAAAGAAGGGTAGCTCTCTTCCAACAGTTGATCCTCGGCAACACTCATCTAGCTATTCAAAACCCGGTGCTGGCGCGCATCACTCACGCATTCCGGGAATTCCTTCGCTATTAGTCCGATTAGCTCGCACACTCATTCAAGAGACTCTGCTGGATGCGGTTGGTTAGCTTTTGCTGATCGAACACCCTAACCATGTTAAAGTTTTCATCCAGGCACTTATCGACGACGACTGCACATAGTGGATGTACTCACGAACCAGATGAGCTTCTGGATAAGCTTCCGGGACAAATCGAATATCTCCTCATTAGCTTAAAGGTAGTGTTCTGATTCGACAGAGATTTTGCCATCATTGGCGTGACTAAGCCCGAAATGGTCAATATGCGTTCCGTTGCCTTTGCGACAAGTTGTGAATCGATGCACCATTTTAGAAGAAAGATCAATAACATTCCGGCTTCTCTTTTAAACGTATTACACGAAGTTACCTGGATTTTGATGGACGATAAATGTTTTTCCCTGTAACACTTTAAACAAAAGTACAAATATGTGTCGATTGTATAAACAAAAAAGATTTATGAAAAATAGTGTGAGATTTATCCAGTTTCATAAATCGCCTTACCCATGGTTTGACGTTTCAGCGTGTTTTATGAAAATGGGTAAAAGTAACTCAATTTTGGGTAAATCTGAATGAGCGTGCTATTAACGTAACTCACACCAACACACCCTCAAGTATTGTGTCAAAATAACAAAGCGAATCAAAACAACAACAAAGATATTAGTACCGAAATGTACAGAAAAGCGCAAGAATTATTGCAAGGTGCAGACTGCAAGGTGAACTTCTGACCTAGGGGTTCTACAACAGTGAACCAATTTCAAATCGCTAGTTGCATATTGGTTGTTGGTAAAACTAAGTTGAGGTACACAAAATGATGTTTTCCAAGTGCTGGTACTGTTAATGCAAAGATAAATGATTCTAGATGCCAATTTTATTCAAGGATCTAGTTCTAGTTAACGTCAGAACAAATAAAGATAAGGCCCTTCAAAGCCATTTCAAGCTAAACAATGCATTAGGTCCTAAGTAACATTGAGCTATTCTCTTCGTCTTCTTTCTCCTTAGTTAATAATCTATCTATTAAACGATTTGCTGATGTGTTTAAGTGTTGGATCCTTAATTACTTGAATACTTGAACAAGTTTTTACATAGCGGTAGGAAACAATGCATTGAGTCCTAAATAACATTTGAAGAGAGTTTCCCTACTTAGGACCTAATGCATTCAGCTTGATTTGTTTTAATGGTTAAAATTAGCTCTATTTATTCTAGTAGGGTTTAATTTGTTCCTGAATCTCCAAATGCTTGTGACCCGGTCATTGGCCTTCAAAATAATATTTTAAAGATGCTTGAACTTATCGCCATGTTCAAATTAATGAATGTATAAAGAAATGAAGTGATGATACTTAACTTGTGATTTGTGGTGACGCGTGAAACCCACTGCGTTAAAAACAGGTCTGATGTTGTTATAACACCAACGACAAGGAACATGTAAATTCATGGCTTGTAAATTCCAGTATTCAGTTAAGCGGCTATTTTTTAATGCGTAACGAACTTAGATTTGATGTTACCTTAGGGCCTGTTGTAAATGTAGCATCCGAAACGTAGCTTTGAGTGTTTCAGTATTTATTATTTTGGGTTTCAAATTAGGATTTAACAACACATCAAATGGAACATACAATTGAGTCAATATTATCTTAGAGTCTCAGAGTATTTACGTGCTACAAAGATTACACCATTTGTTGTATTCATCATATTTAAGAGTGTAATTTGTCTTGTGCGTCTTATCAGTGTATCACCATGGAACAAATTCTGATCACCATTCCAGTTGAGGAAGACGGAAAGCAAATAGAGCACGCAATTGTATCAGCTAAGCCGACATCAAACTTCAAATCTATTGTTCGACGAGCTTTGTGTGGAACGATGGAACAAAAGTGAAAAAATCGTCAGAATCTTTGCCGGTAGCAAGTCTATCGATAAAATAAATCAACTCGAGGTCAATCCATTAACAGTTCAACAAGCTGCGGTGATTGCAATTCGCCCTTATACCAAAGTTTTGTTTCGACTGACACTTACATAGAGTCTGTCCCCGTTTCAGACACTTTTCTTTCAGTGTATATTTTGAATTATTTCACGGATCACTGGAACGTTTCACTCATATGACAGCTGAAACTTTCTACTTTATCTCGTGGCACAACGGGCAGGGTTGCCATATGCTCAGATTTATCTAGATTGTCATGGATTTTTTTCATATTTTTCAAACAGATATCTGTATGTAAAGATTACAGATTCATGAGATAAACCCAGATTTTTTAGATTTTGGACAATTGCTTGTCCACTTAAGAACCTCAAATCAAATAATGTGTGTACATTTCAAGATCCAACGTTTTTACCAACTCTACTTTCATTGAGCTGTTTTAAGCCCATGCAGCAAGAGAAAACAATTGACACAGACACTAACAATCAATACAAACTAGCGATTTAAAATTGGCTCACTATTGCAGTTGCATCTTGAAATACATTCTTTCGCTTTTCTGTTCAAGAATCTTTGTTTTTGTTGAAAGGTTCTTCGATGTGAGATAAATTTTTAAGCGCAATTCATTATGCTATGTGCTGGTACCTCCTGAGCCTATATCCATTTTGTTCTTGACTATCCAGCCCTTGCTAACACTACAATGACAGCTGACAGTCTAAAGGTTAGTTTGTGTGTGCCGCAAAATGATTTTTTGAGATATTCCTTTAAATGTTTTAATAGAATTTCCGAAAGATTCTACGAACTCTCAGATATTCCGTGAGATATGATTCTTTCGGGAGTTTCATGGCATCTCATCGGCAGTAAAGCTCGATTCAAAGTAAATCTAGACGCACGGTTTAATACACCACCGCGTCCCTGGTGCTTGGAACAAAAAACGTTTGACAGGCATTTTTTGATATTTCATTGTCGATTGATCGACGCATCTCGAAATTACGGATCATGGAACTAGAGAAAAGAAAATGAATTGTGCACAAACATCTGGAGGATCCTTTGTAGTCTGCCTCGAAAATAGCATAAGTGTTGAAATTCCCAAAGTCAATGGTGTGTCTTGTAATCAAACGGTACAAGGATACTCTAAGTGTGGATAGAGCACATCGCATCTATCATACAAGTGACACTAGGGACAAAGAGCTGAGGAGAAAGGTGTTGAGGTACGTGAAAGGCAAACCAGGTGTCTTCATACGTGATTTGGCAAAAGAATACGATTCCAACTTTTCCACCGTGCGTAATATCTTTTCAAGAGAAGTCTTTTTGTGCCAGTTAACATCCGACGCTCCCTGATACAAAATTTAGTGGCCAAAAAGTGGGCATGAGCTATTACAATGAACGAGCTGAATGCAATTCAAGCGGTCTCTGTTTGAACGGATACAATGAAACACATGCCAAAACGGATTATATAACTTATCCCCGGAGAAAATTTCACCTGGCAAATGGTCATTGGGATGCTCTTTCCAGGTTTAAATTTGTGTTTGCTGAAAAGTTTGCTCGGAAACTAATGATTTGGCAAGGAATCTGCAGTTGCGGCCCTAAAAACAAGGCTTTCATCACATCTCACTCATTGACGTCGAAGGTTTACATCAAGAGTGTCTGACAAAGTGGATTTTACCCCGGATCTGGCCAGTTGCCACTGTTACTCTAAGGAGGTACTAGAATGGTATGCTGCAAACAATGTTAATTTCGTCGCCAAAGAGATTAATCCTCCGAACTGCCCTGAGTTCAGACTGATCGACAAATATTGGGCAATTGTCTAGCGAAACTTTGAGCATGTGGTACAGAAGTGACAAATGCACAACAAATCTCGAGTAATTTTTCCATACAGGTATCTGATTTTGTAGACAAAGAGGCGTAGAAAAATTCCAGATTTCTTTTAAGTACCTCAACTTTTTTCTCAAATTAGAATCCTCACGGAACGTAGCATCGCCATTATGTTATTCTTTGTGTTGGTAGCCCTAGTATGCATGAAATTACTAAGGGTTTCAAACATCAAATTCTATTACTTCCCCTCTTAGTTTACAAAATCAGATACGTTTGTTTGAAAAAGTACTCGAGATTTGTTGTGCATTTGTCACTTTACCTTCTTTAGTATTATCAATCACGTAGACCTATGTAGACTAGTGTGAATGTGATCTGGCATTAGGCAGTAGGCAGTAGGAAATTTGAATTTTATTATGTAACCACCCAGGTCACCCCACTCTGTCTCTTTCTTTAATAAACGTTCGACTAGTTAACATCGTGTTTCCCATCAGGTTATGGGCACTCCGCGTTACCATAGCAACCGCGACCCCGAGTGAGCACGTGTTTGGCAAAGAAAACTTTCACCCGTGACGGTTCAGTTTTTCGGTCGAGTGGCGTCAGTAGCGTGGCGGCGTGTTTTTTTCGGAACGAAAACGGTGTAATCTTTCGCGGAATCGGAAATGGAGGACGCAGTGCGTGTACCTATTTGACGGGTCGAATTTCTCGCAGTGGAGCATCCGGATGGAGTCGTACCTGGAAGAGTTGGGTTTGCTCCATTGCATCGAGAAGACTCTGGAAGAAGAAGATTTTTTCCCGGATGATACAGGGGCCACGGCAGCGGTGAAGAAGGAAAAGGAGGACAAGCGGACCAAGCGGAAGAACCACACGTGGGACCTCGTGGACCTCCCTTCTGGTGCTCGAGCAGTGCCCTGCAAGTCGGGTGTTCGAAATCAAACACCGGGCCAACGTCTCGAACGATAGGCGCGGCAGCGCTGCGTGGCCAAAGGATGTTCCCAGCGTCAAGGCTACGATTACCATGAAACCCATGTGGTGCGTATGACAACCGTCAGACTCTACTGGCGGTGGCGGTGCAGAAAACTCCATTTGCACCCGATGGATGTGCGCACGGCGTTCCTCAACGGAACGATATCGGGAAACCGTCTGCCCGCGCGGCAGCAACCAGGGATTTGGAAAGGGGAACAAGGTGTTCAGGCTGAACAAATCCTTGTACGGCCTGAAGCAGGCGCCGCGTAGCTGGAACGAGCGGTTCAACAGTTTTGTCCGGAATCTTAGTTTCCGGCGCTCACTATACGATAGCTGCCTGTATACGAGGAAGGTCAACGGCGTGTGGATGTACCTGGTCCTGTCGACGACATTGTGCTGGCATCAAGTTTCCTGGAAGAAATACGGAAGATTAAAGAACTGGTGAAGAAGGAGTTCAAGATGGATGCGGGGCAGGAACGTGGTTTTGACTCTCAGAGCCGCTGTTCACCTGCCAACGTCTCCTTTCAGAAGGGTCGATTTCAAAATACGATGCATGATGAACTTGTAAGGTGCGCAGGTAGGCCTCCGATAGCTTTAGACATCGTAATACATTTGCTCCTGCTCCGCATCTTCGAAAATGAGAGCGCGTAGTTTCTCGGTGATCTTCCACGATGATATTCGCGTGATCTTCACCGCGAATAGTGCGTTGCAGAAGATCGCTGCGAATATACGCTCATGTATTCATCAGATATAAGAGATAGAGCTATGTACTTAAACAAAGCTGTAGGTCTACTCAAGCACCATAAGTTCATCATGCATCATCACTCCGACAATTGAGCTTCTGAGAAGAGCTATCGGTACGTGAATATGGATAAGTCCAGAAATGATATTGCCACCTGACAGGATGGATGACATGGCAGGGCTAACAACTTCCTGGGCATGCGGATTCAGTTACAAACATCGCCGAAGGTACGCTGCCATTGAATCAAACCATAATGGTGTTTCTGCTCTGTTTAATGCGCTTCGGCATGCACAGACTGCAAGCCCCTTTGAACGCCTAATCTCAAGCTGGAGAGGGGCGGCGATGCGATGGAAGGCGACACAGCATCGCACACCGGGAGCGCGGCAGGTTTGCTTGACCCTGCGCGATGTTGGATGCGCCTCGTCCCGATGACATAACATAGCGCGGTGAACTTCACGAGCCGCTGCCAGATGTGGCGGCAACCGATGCACGCTGGAGCCGTCTAACCAAGCGCGTGTTGCGGTGCCTTCATGAACTTCAAGCGTGTACGTGCTTGGAGCATCGGCGGGACTCCTGGCGCCGATCCAATCGTTGGATTTTCGGTGCGGATTAGGGTAGCGGAGATGGACGACGTCTCGCCGCTCCGGCGATTGGCATGCGGATCCAGGTCTACGGCTTAATACCATTATCGTGCGGCACGCGCAAGCAGGCGACGATTTCGTTTGTCATCTGACGGAAGCAGAATACGTTTCGCTAAACCAGTCATCTTGCAGGGGTGACTTTTTGGTCGATCTACGAGAACAACCAGTCCTGCATACATATTGCCGAAGAACCTCAGAGACCAGAAAACGGATGGAAAGCGACCGCACTGGACATTTCGCTACCAGCGTATGCTGACGGGAGTGTACCGCAAAGCGGCGTCATCAGAGTGGACGGCTGATTCCGACAGTGAGTACCAACCTGGTGGACGTCTCACCGGCGGGCCTCGCCTAAGGCTGGCAAGGTTTGCTCCGAAGCATCAGATCCACTGCTGGGTGTGGGAGAGGTGAACATGAAATGAGATTGTGTTTGACCTTAATCAGTGACAGACCTATCAGCCAGGCCTAAGTTTGAATATGACAGTCTGAGCAGTAGGCCAAAGAAATTTGAGATTTTGTTATATACCCACCCTTGATCACCTCACTCTCGTCTCTTTCTCCAAAAACCGTTCGACGATTCGACTTCAGTTTCTCCTCAGTTCTCGCGACAAAAATTGTTGAGTAGGTCTACGCTTCAGGTGGACCTGCGAAGTTATCGATGAAGAACGCTAGCTTCGAGGGACGTTGGACGGGTTCGCCGAACTTGGGTACCACAATCGATATTCAAGCCGCTCCATCCTCCTCCAACGATCAAAAACTTCAAGTAGTGGGCTGACGCAAGATCTCTGGCCCACGAACACCGCGTCTGTGGCCTAATGGTATTGGTGACGCAGGGCTGCGGCTTCCAGCAGGCATTTCGTTGCTATCGACGCCTGCATTCGCGGCCAGTGCGAGCGAAAGAAGAGCGGCTTTCACATCGCCTTCTCGCCGTTTGTCAGCCACAGCAACAGCAACACCTTCGTGGGGAACTTGCGTGTGGTATTGGTAACGCCCGCTACCTTCGCGGGGAGTAAAATACAGGTGGCACCGCCGCCAGTCGATTGCCATCCATCGGGTGATATAGGTCTGTCGTCCATCGCCGTGTTCGCCATGTGCTTTTCACTGTTTGGCCGGTTGAACCTAAATACCTCCCCGCCAAGCACATTCAGCGATGAAGCCACTTTGCCTTCAGTCTTCCTCTTCAGCATCCTTTGGAGCTTCTTGTGGCTCAGGGTCGTCGGCCGTCTGGAAACCGGGCTTTCTTCCGAGGCTCTGATTGCTGTCCAATAGTGCCAAGATGTCGTAGATGCCGCAACGGGCGTATCCGGCGTCCACGAAGTGCCACGATGTCCGTTTTCGACGCGGCGGGGTGCGCCGTCTTCGAACGCGCCACTTTTGGACAGAGTTGGCTTCACTGTTTTTGCCATCACGGTTAGAGTTCGACTGATAGAGCTGTCAAATTTTTACTCGCTGACTCATGAGTTACTATGATTGATGCGATATGGGTAGATTTGTCGGCGGGTGAAAAGAACAGCCCATAGAACCGGCAATTAAAGCTGAACAATGCATCAGGTCCTAAGTAACATTAAAAGATTCTCTTCGTCGACTTTTCTCTTTGGTCAATAGCTTGTCCTGTTAAACGATTTGTTGATATGATAGACGTATTGGATCCTTAATCACACTTTATACTACCGCTACTGTATGTTGAAAATACTTAAACATGTTTTTAAATAGCCGTAGGAACGCAAAGAGTCGACAAAGAGAGTCTCTCAATTTTACTTAGGACCTAATGCATTGTTTTGCTTGAATTCTTGTCCATTATTTTGAATGCAAACGTTAGAAGAAAAAAATGAACCAATTTTGAATCAGATAATGGATGAACTGTGGTAAGTGATGCGATCAATGAAAGCGCAGTAGACTGCTTTTATATTTTATTTCTTGTGGTGAAAGAATGAAGCAAGTAAAAAATGGCAAGGAAGGGGAGGGGCCTGGGATTGAACTCCCAACAATCTGCTCAGTAAGCAGAAAGGTTAACCACTGAGCTTCTCAGCCACGGCTCTTTATTTTCAAGTAGCTTTTTTGAAAAGCAACTGAAAGTACTACTTTTCCCATACTGATGACGTTTAAATCCCATATGAACTTCAAACCAATAATCCTCGAAAAAAAATCTGAAACTTTTCAGGAATGAGTTCTGGAACATTTCCACCTATCATTTACTATTTACATTCGTAAATTCATTTTTATTTTCAATCGATACAGCCTGCTACCACAGTCAGCTGAATAATTTATTTCAAATTGTCTTAAATTAATGTTGTCAAGCGCAAATGATGTCAATTTCGAGTACAAATTCCACAATCCCGGAAAAAGTTGATAAGGATATTCATAGGAGTTCTAAATTTATCACAGCCCACTACGTCTTTGCAAACAAACTGTCAAGCCATTCCCAACCCATGTTACTCCCCGACCAAAGTTTGCCCTGCCTTCTTTCCGACAAAGGTAAACTAGGGGAAACGCACCGGTAGTGGGCATATTTTGACGATATTTCACGCTTTCATAAATCCTAAGATGAGCTAAGGCTGGAGTTACCCAAATAGAAACCTATGTTCAAAACTGGGGCGCCTACCCTATGTGTTATTACGCCAGACCTGTCATGGACGACGAAAAATGAGCCAGCATTCATAATTTTCCCAGAAGATCCACATCTTAGCAGACTCCCAAACCGCCTCCGCTAGTCTGGTCTGGTCTGGTCTCAGAAGGCAGACCACAAGGTCTGTGTGTGTGTGGTCTTCTGGCCAACTGTCGTCATTTGGCGTTTTTTTTCTCTCGTGTGTTGTTGGCACCGACGTAGCGACACAAACAAATATCTTCCGCCAGCCGCCCTACGACGACGACGACGACGACGACAACGACGACGACGCTGTTGGTGGTAGCAAACGA
The DNA here is from genome assembly GCA_034211315.2 of Aedes japonicus. Lineage (NCBI taxonomy): Eukaryota > Metazoa > Arthropoda > Insecta > Diptera > Culicidae > Aedes > Aedes japonicus. The sequence continues at coordinate 145,465 of JASCZW010000868.1, read as the reverse complement.
GCGTGGCCAACTATGATGAAGTCGACCGTAATAGCCAATATGTATGTTATTATTATTGGTTTGTCCTCATCGAACGCGATCCGGTCAGAACAGTAACATTTCCGAACGAGGGTTCAGTGCAATCTGCTTTCCGTTCGTTCCGTTCCAAGCCAATAAAGCTCGTGACACCACACGGTACTTAAAGAGAGCGCCGACGAGAAAAGGCAATGGTGAGGATGTTTCCGGAATTTTCATGGATTGCTAGACTGCGTTGATCAATTTTAGTTCGATTAATCGTTCTGAGGTCAAGGTCTTAAAGTTATCGTTTCCAATAAAAAACAGCCACTGCTGCCCATCTAAATTCAATCAGCAATGTTGTCCAATCTCCCCGGGTGGTTCGCTTCACGTCCCCTTGGAATGGCAAACTTGCAAATTAGATCTTGATTTGAATATTTGCCCGACCAGCTCTGCACCGAAGTCGACTGTGACGCACATCGTAAAATGAACACCAAAACAGCTGTAATGGTCGCCTGTTAAATGACTGGAGGAATTGGATTTGTTTTGAGTGGGTCACATTATGACCGGTCAGGAGACAAAAAACGACTAACAAGGAAGGCAATTGCTACCAAGGAGAAGACCCCCGGAGCTCTAATGGATTCCAATGATGAGAATGCTTGCAAATGAGCCCTTCGAGAAGTCAACGACGCCTGTGAGTGTGCTTGATGGACGTCTCAAGTGAGAGGTTAAGACCCCTCCAGGCCTACTGTGATCGATGTCGGCCGGATCCGGTGACAAATGAACGGTATTACTAACCATGGAGGCAACTTCTGCGAAGGAAAACCATAAACTCGAACGCAGAAAAAAAAAAAAAAAGGTGTGCTTCGAGAGAATTCCCTTGGCATCCATCTATCTGAACAAACTGATGGCGAAGGTGCAAAAATCATCGTTTTTCTCGATTAGTTGCTTGTGGTGGTGGGACAAATCGAACTGCTGCTTCGTGGGAGTCAGCGCTCGTAAATATTTCGTTTAAGATGACAGGTGGGCTCAATAACAAACACGGCCATCGTCGTCGTCGTCGTCGTCGTCGTCATCATTTCCAACGCCTACTAGGAAGGAAAGAAAATAATTTTCCACCGGGCTTACCGTCGAGCTTTGGAGCGGAACTTTTCGGATCTTACTAAATTTGCTTTCCTACCCAAATCAAAAGAGGAAAATCCCGTCGGTTGGACTAACCGTCTTTAATAGAAACAGAGTGCCAAGTGAAGCGAAATCGATTGTGAAAATATGATAAATTTGCTGTCAACTGGCGGAAGATTCATCATTAATTATCAGCAGCAACACCGAGCGCCCTCAACCGACGTCGTAAGTCGAAAATAAATTCAAGACCAGGACGCCCTGCCGCTCGACGGTAAACACCGACGTGACTTACATGAAGGCACTATGCTCGAGAGTAATGATCTCTTTTTGAATCATACGACAATTAAAAATGGTGAATGATGATGTTTGAAATGTAACCGACAGGTTTCGTTTTTATTTTCCTTTGTGGAAATAGGTTCTGTTGGTGACAGATGGGGAACTTTCTTCCAAAATAAAAGCTGGAAGACAACACCGAGATGATTCACGGCGTAGTTAATGATTCGGATAATTTTTCAAGAGTAATCTCATTTTGTTGAGCTCATCCCAGCGTCCCTCCAACAGTGAGGGCAGACGTCCCGGGTATCGAGTTTTTAGATAGAACCCAACCTTTTGTAACCATTTTAGCTTGATTCATATCAAACTACGAACATAAGTAAACACAGGTTTATACAGTTCTGGTTTAACGTGCATAAAGGGTGTCCCACATCACATTGCATCGCAAAAAAAGCGCTGTAGAAAATTACCCATTGGGTTTTTTCTCCGAAAAATTTGGGTGGAATTAGTTTAGAGTGTTTTTTGTTGCTGTATTTCTATTGCTGTCATTTTTTCAAAAATTGGGAAAAAATGCCGTCACCCAAAGAGCAACGTCGTGAATTGATTTTGTGCAAGCACCTGGAAAATCCTCGGTTTTCTCAACCGGACATCGGAAAACAACTCGGAATCGTGAAGTCAAAGGTGAGTCCTGTGATTAAACGAAACTCTGATCATCGAACGGAAGGAGAAATGCGGTCAGAATGGATGTTCTATCAGTGATCAGGATCATAAGCTTGCCGTGAAAGCCTTTAAGCGAAATCCCAATGCTTCGGTCAGAGATGTGGCCAGAAAGGTGGATCTGTCCAAGACTTTCGTTCAGCGAGCCAAGGACCGGGAGGTACTACATAGGCTCCAAATTATGACGGCAAACGGTGGGAAATTCACGGGCCCGAAATTGTATACCCAAATGCTGACGAAGCCTCATTGTCTCATCGTGGATTTTGAGACTTCGATAAAGGCGGACTTCCGGGAGCTTCCGAGGATACTGTTCTTCACCGCCCAGAGCAAGTTTGATGCTCCAGATGAAGTAAGGAAGCAGAAAATATCAAAGTTTGCCAAGAAATACATGATTTGTCATACGATCTGATCATGAGGCAAATGGAGAGCGCCACTCGTGACTACCGGGACTGTAGACGGGAAGATCTATCTCAAGGAGTGCCTACAGAAGCGTCTGCATCCTCTTTTTAAGCGACACGAGGGCTCCAACGAGGTCACTTCCCAAAAAACATAAGTGTCGAATGATCGCTTGTCCAAAGCGATTTGGAGAAATTGTGCTGCTCTTCTTCTAGATAGCTGAACAACTTCTCCAAATTTGTTTGAACAAGTGATTATTCGACATTGATGTATGTTGGGAAGTGTCAAGACTAAAATATTTGAATGCTACAGAAGATGCGTCGAATGATTTCCAATCGATTTATGCAGCTAAGAAAAATGACGTAAAATGTATGAGTTTTTTTTTAATCGTTTATTTTCCGTCGGCATATTTCCTCATAACGTGGTGACAACTCCCGGCACCAGAAAGATGACTCTACCACCTGGACCCTACATATTGCACTCATCAATACATGAGCCGAGATCAACGGCTTTACTTCCATTCCGATTTGTTCGTCTCAGAAAAACCACCGACTCGACTGAGATTGAACCCAGACCCACTAGGATGCCAAGTAGCAGTCACGCTTACCACTGCACCACCGGTGCCGGCTAAGATTTATGAGTTATTAACGTTCAAAAGCTGAACATTTTCAAGATGCTTCCAATTTTCAAATTTCCAGTTGTCCCCCATATGTCGCCGATGTTAACCAACATCAACACATCGAACTGAGATTTCCGACAGAAACACGATGAAACATGTCAAGAGCGCAATTCCGTCAGACGTAGAATGATGACACATTCGTTGAATATACACACACACATACATACACATAGCAACCGGTTAGTGTATGAATATGTCGTCCGTGTTAGGAAACAACTGTTAAGCTGCTCGTGATTGGTTGATTCTTGTTATGATGGCGCTTCGCTTTTATTCATTTTTCAAAAGTAAAATATTTAAAATCAATAACTTTCATCTCCTGAAAACATGCGTAGTGAATGTCGAGTCTAGTGTTTTGAAAATCGATCGTAGGATGGCTGAGCTACTCTGAGTTAGTGTTAACGTTAAAAATCCAACCATATTTCGTGATAATTGAACTTTTGGCACTCGCAGCGTGTACCCCAGTATTGATAGCACAGACGTAGTCCTACGTCAAAAAATGAAGAAGGATGTGGATGTTATATACTGTTCCTGGGTGATTTGGATTAAACCGCGAGCGTTCAGCTGAATCGAATTGGAAACTGATGCCTTGAGCCATGGAAAATGGCCGGTTCTAAAAAAACAGCTCTAAGCACCTCAGCGGGTCTGAGTTCAATTCCAACCAAGGCCAGTAGGGTTTTTCTGTGACTAAAAAAAACTCTGGTTACGTCTTCCATCCGAAGAGAATTAAAATCGTTAGGTCCGGCTCATGTGTTCAATATATGGTTTCTCAACATTGTTTATCAACAGTTCATGAAAGATTTTCGATGAGTTTTTCTTGTATAAGCAAACTCTCAAACTTTTCGTCTAACGTTCTTCATAAGGTTCTGCACAGGTTGATTAGCTACGATTTTAGATGCTCTAGTCCAATCTCTTTTGAATTTTTCCTCTTCATTAGCTAGTGAACAATTTTTACGAAGATACCTCTTGACATGAGCCCAAATTCGTTCGATGGGACGAATTTCGAGGCGATTTGGTGGATTCATATGCTTAGGGCCAGAATTTTACCGAATTTTCATGTTGACGAATCAGTGGCAACACGTATTTTTTCAAGCATTGATTGACGTAAATATCGGCATTCATTGCTTCATTTTAATGTGCAGCTTCGTAAATTTACCGCAAGAACAAATTGCCTGCCAGACCATAGCCTTTTGGCTAAATTTTTCAGTGAAAACTTAGGTTTCCGTCTTGTCACCATTTCATCTTCACGAATCGTGTAATATTACGATCCTGGCAATGCTTTACAGTTCAATTTCAAATACGTTTCGTTGTTATGCAGAACTTATTCTTGGCAAAATTTGTGTCATACAGTTTCCGCGCCCATGATACGATGGCTACCCGGAAAGGACTTATTTTTGGCTGCTTCTGCTTCTTGTTTGTCTTCAGCTTCAATCTCTGTTTGGCTCGTTGAACTTTGGACTTCGAGTTGTCCAGCTTCTTGGCCTAATCGTGAACTGAGGCTCCTTTTGTCTTAGCAATAGCTCCTCCGAATTTATCCGCAAATGAATACTTCTGCTCGAACTTTCGGATCGCAAAACGCATCGCTATCACACCAACTTTTTCCAATTCCACCAACTTTCTTAGTGACAGTCATGGAATAGTGCAAGTGCTCCACTTGTGCCTGATGGCACGGCGTTGTTCAACGGAAATCTTTCCCATCTCTCGAAATACACGTGAAACTTTGCTGTGAGTTGTGTTCGCTTTGACGTTTGAGTGTAAAAATTGGGATAGAGCCCTACTACTGAGACTACCTGGACAAAAATGTATGTTTGAAAAGTGTGTCCTTATTTTCTGGGATAGTCTATAACACATAAAAAGAAGAAAAAGTTCGACGGCGTCACACTTGTACAGTACTTGACTCACAAAATGAAATATTATAGTGTGTATACTAAACAGAGGAAGTATTTATGATAATAGTTGATTTTAATGACGTTTGGTCACCTTTCTTTCCAGGTATGGTTTCTAGCATGTTAAATGTTGGTATACATCGGTCAAAATTGACTCCTACTTGTTATTTAAAGTAACCTCAACAGCATCCTTACTGTTGGTATAAATTGGTCTGAATCAGCTTCAACGTTTCGAATAAAATTGTCGTTGCAATCAAAAACCTTCATCATACTCTGTAAGTGGCCCCACTAATAACTGCTAATATAAATAATTTCAAAATGGCTTTAAGTGTCTTTAAATAACCTAATTGTATGAACTCCCCTGGCTCCGTTGGATACGGACTGTATTTTCTTTTACCAGCAATTAAAAAGCACGTGATTTTATTCATTGATAACAACCATTTAAACAATTCATTTGCGGAAATACTAGATGTTCTCAGGTTTTGTCTTCACAATGGCGACGCTATTATGAACCTGTTTCCTCCTACTTGGTCTTTTTCTCCTCCCTACGCTTCTATGATTTTGTTGCTACCTGTAGCACACTTGCGTTTTCAGTGTAGCGAAAGCGATCATAGTCGATCCAGATCCAAATAAGAGATAAAAAGTTCGCTGAACTTCAATCATTTTCCATCCAAGCGAATATATGTTCCCTTACACTTCCAAGTGTGAACTCACCCATTAACTTTGTGTATGGTTCCAACAATATCCTACCAGTTGGTATTTCTTGGCTCAAGTATTTTTAACCTACCTTGGTGTCCCAATGTACCGTTCACCATCACACTTGGTAAGTGATACCAACAGCATCCTTACCAAGAACATTAACTTACTGTTGGTTAAAATCGATCAGAATCAACCCTAAAAAAATCAATAATCTTGTCTCTGACATTGTGAAGGACCCTAACATCACTCTCACTGTTTCACTCTCACTTCATTATACTCAGTGACTGAGTAGAATTGTATTCCTATCTCTTTTTCTCACACAGAAATGTTACTCAATTTTCCTAAAAAGTGGATCTACTCAAAAATTAAGTCGCCGGCGTCGGTGGTGTAGTGGTAAGCGTGACTGGCACCCCAGTGGGTCTGGGTTCAATCCCAGTCAACGTCGGTGGTTTTTCTGAGGCGAAAAATCTTGGTCACGTCTTCCTTCGGAAGGGAAGTAAAGCCGTTGGTCCCGGTTCATAGTCATGAGTCGTTAGGTAGGGTCCAGGTGGTGGAGTCGTCTCCCTGGCGTCGGTGATTGTCACCATGTGAGGAAATAGGCCGACGGAAAATAAAAAAAATAAAAAAAAATAAAAAAATAAAGTTTATCCACTTTTAACGTAAATTGAGTAACTTTTCCGTGAAAATAAAAGGGACAGTAATACGAATAAAGAGAGGGTGTTTTGAGCGTGTAGTATAAAACTGTTCTAATCAACTTTCAAGCAATATTTCAAGTTATCCTGTCTTCACAATATAAATCCACAATCACACTTTTTGAATAGAACCAACAGCATCTTTGCTGTTGGTCTGAATCGGTTCATAGCGGCTATTAAGCGTAGTTGAAAATCTTGTTTTCCCTATGAATTAAACCACCACCACACTTTGTGAGTGTCCTTAAAGACATCCTAACTATGTTGGTTTAAACAGGTCCAAATTGGCTACCCGTTATTATCAATAATTACCCAGTGTTTTCAATTTAAATAAAAACCAACAAACGGGTTTCTTTCTGTTGGTTTGGATTGGTTCAAATCGGCTCTTCAATGTTTTTTTAATAATTTTACAAATGAATATCCTACATCACAGATTGTAAGTGGCTTCAGCAGCACCTTTATTTTGGACATCTTCTTCTTCCTGGATTTTTTTACGCTCTTTAAACGAGCTTTAGCCTACTTGCACAGTATTGAGCTTTCTTTGCCAACACCAATGCAAGAATTTGTATATTGTGTGGCAAGCACAATTATACTCTATACCCATACTCTATGTCGAGAAATTTTCCAACCCGAAATATTCCTAGACCGGTCGGGAATCGAACCCACCGCCCCCGGCTTGGTAGACCATGTGACTTACCGACTTACGCTATCCAAGGCTCCTATTGACTATTGAGACAAATCAGTCCAATTCGACTCTAAAGCTTCATTAAAAAAAAACTTTGTCTTCATAATCAAAACCCAAACCCTACTTACTCTACGACTAGTCTCAACAGCTTCCACACTGTTGGTGAAAATCGGTCTTCAAATGTATTCAAAACCTTGGCTTTACAATAAATAATCACAATTACACTTTGTGAGTGGCCCCAAAAGCATCCTTCATGTTGGTTTAAATTTGTTTAGTGCGGTTTTGAAGCGTAGTTAAAAATCGTGTTTTTCCAAAAAAGTAAACCATCATCACACATTGTGAATGATTCCAATAGCATCCTTACCGTTGACTTAAATCGGTACTTATATTTGAATATATGTTTGTGCATATCCTTAAAATCAAAAAATGGCGAATAACCTAAAAACAAAGACATATATGAATTCAGCATCTCATTTCCAAAGCAAACCTTGCTGCCAACCCAACTTTCCATCCAAAATTCCAGTGATTAATCGTGGAAATACAAAGAATTCAGCGGTTTTCAACAGAGTGAAAATCTCGTCAATGCATTCTCATATTGTCTCAATTGAGAATCACCCATTTTTACAAATTGAGGAGGTTTGATTGTCCCAAACATCATCTGTTGGTTTTCCGTATAATTACAGTTGATCTGAAAATTACGAAAAAGCAATCCCAGAAGATCAATCTTGCTCATTGCTAAGCTTGCAGGTTTTGTTATGTTCCCGGATAATACGTGAAAAACTCGCGTATCTTCATTTGTGAACTCTGAAAATACTCTTAGCTTTTAGTTACCTTGAACAATTCTCAGATAATGGCTCGATGCGTTACCCGGATAGGTTACCGCTAGGTAAAAATTTGTCCACGTTTTAATCGTCTTCGATAATTACGATAAGACTTGTTAACATAAGCTTAACGAAGATGATAACTAAGAAAGTTGCTGCGTTTCGTGCGTGATGAGGTCCAATTTAATTAGTCCCTCAAGCAAGGATGAACTAAATCTATCGGGGGAGTATTATTCCTACATGCTGGAATATAAAAAGTTATGCTAACAGAAACAACTGTTCTGATGCTCGTGATTGTTTTACTCTTGTTATGACGGCGCTTTATTTTTTTTCAAGAATCAAGAGTAAAATGTTTAAGATCACTAATTTTCATCTAGTGAAAACAAGCGTAGTGAATGTTCATTAATGAAAAGTTTTGGAAATTTTAGAAATCGATCGAAGAATAACTGAGTTATTAACCTTTAAAATCTAACCATATCTTATGATAATTGAACTTTTGGCACTCGCAGCGTGTTCCTCAGTCTAGATAACACAGATGTCCTATGTTTAAAAAGAATAGAAGAAGAAAAAGAATTTGGATGTTAAATTTTATTCATGGGTGATTTGGATTCAAACGAGCGTTCACCTGAGACGCATTGGAAACTGGCACCTTAAGCCATGGAATATGTCCGGCTCTAAAAAAAAATCACGATATGTTAATAATTGAACACAAACCACAAAACTATTAATTTACGGAGACAGTACATGTCCTTAGGTTTTATCTTCTAAACTTGAAAACTGAAACACGTATGAAATAAAACGTAAAAGTGACGCCATTCTCAACTTGTTTCCTCTTCTGCCATGATTTTGTTGCTAAAGACTGTAACAGAAAAAAGGGTACACTTTTCTAACGCTGCCATTTGAACATACATTTTTGTGCGGGTAGCCGGTCAGCTCCTTCTCATTGTTAACACCCAAACGTCAGACCCAACACAAATCATTGCAAAGTTTCACGGTAATTTTGAGAGATGGGAAAGGTAGCCGTACCAAGTCGGACGAGCTTTTTCTATGGAAAAAGAGGTCTCAGCTCGCGATTTGGCTGATTGAAGCTGAAGAGTACTACGCTCCTATCTAAATAATCACTCACGCAATCGGCGAAATATTATTATATCCATCGGCGGAGTATTACTCCTACATGCTGGAATATAAAAAAGTTATGCTGTCTGACCATTGTTTCAAATATAATGGGTTCTGTTTATTCATTCCTAACTTATTTATACTTATTATTCAAACTTATTTTTTCTCTTCTTTGTTCTATATTTGTTCACTAATGTTGAAATTAGTTCTTCTGCTGAGATTGAGAAAGCATTATGAAGAAGCTTATGACGTTCGCCGTTTCATTCCACCATCTATGCATCTCTGCTGCATCCTGAGTTACCTTGCCACTATTCTCCAACTTCTGCTTGATGATGAAGTCCTTTATGATGAAATGGTAAAGTAGTCCTGGAACCTCTTAAGTATCTCTCATTCATTATGGCAGTTCGTCAATACTGGCCATAACTTCTCTTTTGTGCTTTAATTTACGATATGCGTTTCTGCAAGTACACTTGCTTGTAAACTGTTGAGTCCTTAGTCTTATTTGTAACGAAAACTACGATTTGTCATCCTTAGCCATCTCTTGCCAGATCAGCAATTCTTTTAGCAAGTCAATCTATACATTATAACTTTCCAGAAACATTTTGCCAACCCGAGGAATTATAAAATTTTCGCCTAGTAAGCTAACCAAAGTATATATTTACATAGATTTCAGACAGTCTTGGTGTTATAAAGGGTGTTCCGATCAAAATATGGTCAAACAGTAATGTGTGTGAGTCGACCAAAGTTTTTATAAATAAGTCAAATTCTATTTCTTTTTCGAATTCAATTCTAGTTCTAGTCCAGTTCAGGAGAATTAACAGCTGAGCCTCCTTTTTACAGAATGCGAATTGCCCGGTCTTTCGTTTAACACCTGCTATAAGATTTTGTACAGTCTCCTTGTCCACTTTTTTCGCCGCAGAACTCCAGTTTGCCTTGAACTGTTTCTCGCTCAAAACAGCTTTTTAAGTTTTCTTAAGGTTCCGTTTGACGATGGCCCAATATTGTTCAGATTAGGCGGAGCACTGGCGGGTTGGAAGGGTTCTTGTTCTTGGGCACCATTTGAACGTCGATAGCAGCAAACCACTCCATGACCTTTTTTCCGTAATGGGAAGATACCAAATTCGGCCAAAATAGAACTGAATAATTGTGTCGCTTCAGGCAAGGTAGTAGACGTTTTCGTATGTACAGGTACAAATGGCCTGTCACACCAGATATTTCTTCGCAAACTTTGACAGTTTAATGTGTTTGAAAAAATCTGCCACCTTTCCCCGTCCGGTTGTCGTATAAAAATCCTGTCCAGGAAGCTGTTTAAAGTCTGGCTTGATGTAAGTTTCATCGTCCTGTAACACGCAATCAAACTTTGGCCGACGTGTTTTGTTTATCGTCGCGATTTGAAGTCACAACTTTTTTGTAAGTTGACAGTCCAGCTTGTTTTTAAGCTCTATCCACGGTTGAAGGCGCCACTCCCAGCTTCTTTGCGACATCTCGGACGGAGAGGTTCGGGCTCCGCTCGAAACAGTGGGCAACTCTTTTTGTCGTCGCTGTGGCTTCCAGATTCCCCCCTGAACCAGCTTTCCTGGCTGTCGACAAACGTTCACCGAACACTTTCAATACGTTGGTAACAATTGATTTAGCCACATTCAACAATTCCGCGAGAGTAGTTTAGATTTTCGCCATACACGTGCATAATTTGGATGCGTTGCTTTTTTTCCTTCGACGACATTTTGATAACTAAAGTGCTTATCTCAAAATCAAAATAGAGGCATGATGCTACACGCACACATCTTCAAAATGGGAGGTGTGCAAATTTTTTAAATGCACGATGGAAGTAAATGCGTCAAGTTTAAGTCGACCAAATTTTGATCGAAACACCCTTTGATACCCAAACATACATCTTGGCCACTTGGCTCTGCTTCAGTATCCGGTTTGACTGATTGCTTACACAAAAAGGATTATCCTTCTTGCAAACGAAACCATTGAACTTTCGTGTCCAAAATCAATTTTCTTCTTTCCGTTCAGGAAACTCTGCGAAATCTTGAATGCAAAAAACGAGGAAAAATTTGAGATAAAACTGTTGTCAAAACACTCTAAAACTGACCTCTAGTAGCGCTGCTGTAAAATGAACCATGCACCCGGAGTGATTTATCATTTAACTTTCTCGGTAAGCACCGTTTGTGTGTACATCTCCGAAATTGACAATACTCGAATCATTTCCATCCTCTCTTCCGAAAGTCATCTTGATTTACGACATTCTCCTGGAGCCCCATAAACTTTTAAATCCTTCTATCCGTTTTGGATTACCATGTTCCTGCATAGATCGGCAAAGTTCCTAATTCCATAACCAAAAGCTCTCTTTGAACGCTTGTTTCCTGTATAAATCCATCTTCCACCCTCCACACGCCCTCCGAACCACCCCAGTCGACATTTCCCCAATTTCACAAACAAAAAGAACCAAAAATCAAACAACGAAACAAAGCAAATAAAAATTCACTCGGTTCCTCGAGACCCGCTGTGTGTGTGCATGCGGAAGCTCCCGCAGATTAAATGAATACAGCCTGGTTGTTGTTGTTGTTGTTGTGCCCCAAGCTTATTGAGAAAAAGCAACTGCCACACGCACCATCACCTCAAACCTCTTTGCTTCGCCGAAGACACCGAGCGGGGGTCTGTTTGATGATTGAACGCACGTCGGTGAACTTCCTTCGCCTCTTGAATGCACGCGTGAAAATTTGCAAATTTGGCTTTTCCTGGAACTTCATGATCCTCGTCACATAGTAGGCCATCGATTTGGCAAAGCCTACTGCCACTTTAAAGATATTTATTGCGCTTGAAAGTTAGCAACTCGAAGGAAGCCGTTCCTCCGATACCGGGGCCATAAATTGAACCAAACGGATTCGCAAAAAAAAGCTAGTAAGCGAATGTGGGGCAAGGACCAAAAAACTGGAACACCGAAAAAGACGAATCGAGCGAGAGTTTATACAAGAACATAAACAAGCCCCCTTTGAAGAGCAGCAACGGCAGTCAGTGAGTTAGCGAGAGACTGAGTTTTGCTGAGAGAAGGGGGACACAATGCCTCTATCAGGCGAATCGAGATTACATTTTGAAATTGCCGACCGTCTTTCTTTGTGCATGCGGTTTTATCGGTCCTGCTTGGAAACACACATTTTCATCACGTACATATTTATGGGCCGACCAAGGTACGTACGCATGTGATTTCCGAGGAAACCTGGGATTTCCCCTTTGCCTCGAGCCTTGAATCATATAATGGAAACCAATAAAACCACACGGAAAAGATGGCGTATCGCTACTGACATCTACGGGGATGCGACTACATACACCCTGGCACGGAGGGATTTTGAAGTCTTTCCTCGTGAGCCATTTTTATCTTCCACCATGGGAATCCATCCAAAAACGACATGGTTTCTTATTCTGGCAAATGGCTACAAAATACTGCGATCCCACGATGGTTAAAGAGCAAAGTGCGTGATTATTTTATCACCAAATAAACTAACCAAACTGCTATTCAAAAAATTTCATTTAAAAAAAACACAATATTGTACGTGTGTTCAAATTAGACGTATTTCAATTCTCGTTTAGAACAAACCAATAAGTCAAACTTCTGCCAAGCTTCTGTTAAGCTCAATAGCAGATGGTCAAGCTCAATAGCAGGTACCACCTAAATTTGATAATTCCAAAACAAAAGCCCTATTCAAAGTTAATTTGGACGCATTCAAGTGATCATAACTCAAGAATTAAACAACATACACGGTTGATCAAAACGTCAAACAAAAGGGTATTTATTCAGCTTCAAACGATTTATAACAAGTTATAAATTACCGTTTTGAACGAATTGTCGCACTTTTCTTGTGATCGATGCCATCATGATCTGCACAGTCGCTGGTGACACTGTTCCTGCGAACTTGTTCCACTTTAATCGCATTTGTAGTGCATTTGTCACTTCATTACCACATCCTCGAAGTTTTTGCCTGACAATAGGGTATTATAGGGGTATGTGGATTTTAACATTGTTCGATAACAAATATAATAATATACCGGCAGTTAATTTATTTTTTAATTTTGACGAGCGTAACTATTGAAAAAACAAATTCAAAATATTATGAAAACATGTTGATTGCAAGACAACATCATCCTATTTCACCATGGAACACGAGACAAAAAACAGACTACCTAAACCAACGAACCAACCAGTGATCTCTAGCATACATAAGTTGACATTTATGTCAAAATGGGAGCGGCGTTACTGAAAATTAAGTGTCGTGAGCCCCCGTTACTGAAAATAAATGTCACTTTGTGAAACTGCATGTCGGTTTGTGAAGTAAAAATGATTAGATTTTTCTTGTTTAAAAATCGAGAAAAAATAGTTGAGATTCATACAAAATATTTTTGTGTTAGGAAGAACGCCCATCATCGATACAGTTGAAAAAGCCATGTTTTTTTAAAAATAAAACCCCCTATATTCGAGGTACATTGACTTTACTCTGGACGAGACTAAGGAGCTGTCAAGTTGTTACCTGGTTGGTAAAAGTTGTGTAGCCGCCGCATCTGTGAGAAATAATTCAGCTCGACTAGCAGACTTAATAGTTATTGATTATTATGTAAATTTTTACTTCAAGTTTAAGTGAAAATTGAAATTAATTCGTGAATTTGGACACAGCTCGGACACAGCCTAAATCAAACAATCAGCAGTAAATCACGGCGGCCATCAGCGCACGTACAATGCAGGATCATACAATACTCATCACCCGAGTGGCGAATAAGAACACTGCTGTCGGTACGTCTAGGATTGTGCTATAAAAATTATAGCACGCTTATTATTGACTTTTACATTTGCTTCGAATTTAATATTTTTGTTTTCCTTCTTGACATTCCACAAACCCGAACTTTCGAAACGCGCAGTTTCACGTGCTGGAAATATTTTCGCTGTAAAATCTAACAAATTCATAAGAATCCCTGGAAAAATGTCAAATTTTGCCCATCTGGTAGTCGATACGTTGGCGTTTATAAAAAATGCACAACTTCAGGTGAGTACGACATGATAAGTTTATAGACTGAGACCTGAATCAAACGGTTTGTTGTTTCCGTAGGAAGTCGCCGAAAACTGTTACACCGTGCAGGGTGTGCTGGACGAAATAAAGAACGATCGGCAGTTGAAAAGATTGGTCGTTTTGCCGTACAGTCTTCAAGTTTGGGAGCCCGATTCGCCAGTGCTGGCAAAAGTGACGAATTTCGCTAAAAAGACGGGAGATTTCGCTTCGCTTTCGTTGGACGATCTGAAGATTTTGGCTCTGACGTATCAACTGGAGAAGGAACACTTAGGAACGGAACATTTGCGAAAAAAGCCCAAAGCAGCCCAGACTATTTGCTCTGCACAGAAACCACAGGAACTGATCGGTACCGGGAAAGTATACGGATTTTACGATGGAAAGAAGCGGTCCGGAAAGGAGACGGAACCAAACGTTCAGAGTGAAGAAGAATCATTGGGCATGGAGGTTGAAGTACGGGATGAGACGAGCGAATTGAAGGACAAATTTGCGGAGTTGAGCACAGAGGAGGCACAGGAATTGGAAGAAACTCTTCTAAAAAAGATCGAGATCTCGGAGGCAGAAATGAAAGAGGACTCGGATGAGCAGTGCGAAGAAGAGAAGTTTTCCGAAGAGGGTTCCGAAGAGGATGAAGACGATGATGATGATGATGATGAAGGTTGGATAACTCCGTCAAATATTAAGGAGGTCAAACGCGACTATGGTACAGATTTGCTGGAAGAGAATACATCGCCAGTCGCTTGTATGACTACGGATTTCGCAAAGCAAAACGTCCTGAAGCAGATAGGGCTGCACATTCCTGCTTAATGGTAGAGTTATCAAACAAACCCCCGTTACGGAAAATAAATGTCACTTTGTGAAACTGCATGTCGGTTTATGAAAATAAAAATGATTAGATTTTTCTTGTTGATAGTTGAGGTTCATAAAAAATATATTTGTGCTAGGAAGAACACCCATCATCGATACTGATGGAAAAAAAAAATATTTTTTAAAAATTAAAACCCCCTATTTCCCAATATATTTCCATCGGTCTGAACTTAGGGCAATTTGGATGATTAATCTCTTTGGCGACGAAATTAACACTGTTTGCAGCATACCATTCTAGTACCTCCTTAGAGTAGTGGCAGCTGGCTAGATCCGGCCAAAACATAACGTTGGTCTTGTGTTGCCGAATGAAGGGTAAAATCCACTTATTCAGACGCTCTTTAATGTAAACCATCGACGTCATTGTGTGAGATGTGATGAAAACCTTGGTTTAAAAGCTACAACTGCAGATTCCTTGCCAAATCATTAGTTTTCGAGCAAACTTATCAGCAAAACCAAGTTAATAACTGAAAGGAACATCCCCACGACCAGTTTACAGGTAAAATTTTCGTCCGGGGATTTCTTTATAATCCATGTCGACATATGTTCCGTCATCCATTAGAATACAGCCATCAAATTTCGTCAAAACTCGTTCGTATAGTAATCGTGCTCGCTTTTTGGTCACTAAATTTTGTTTCAGGGAGCGATTCGGATGTTTACTGGCACAAAAAGACTTACACCCTTCTCATGAAAGGACGTTACGCACGGTGGAAAAGTTGGAATTGTATTTCTTTGCCAAATCACGTATGGATACACCTGGGTTGCCTTTCACGTACCTCAACACCTTTCTCCTCAGCTCTTTGTCCCTAGTGCCACTTTTATGATAGATGCGCTGTGCTCTATCCACAATCAGAGATCATTGTAACGTTTGATTAAAAGACACATCGTTGACTTTGGGAATATTAACACTCTTGCTATTTTTGAGGCAGACGACGAAGGAATTCTAGATGTCTAGATCTCTAGATGTTTGTGCACAATTAATTTTCTTTTCTCAACTTCCATGATCCGTAATTTCGAGTTACGTCGATGAATTGAGAAAAACTATTCAAAAATTTATTTGTCAATGAAACATCAACAAATGCCTGTCAAACGCCAACCACCAGCGACGCGATGGTGTATTAAACCGTTTGTCCAGATTTACTTTGAATCGAGCTTTAGCAGACTTTCGATACAAAAAAAAGGGTTCTTAAATTATTGCGAATCGTGTAGATGGTAGGAATATTTCAAAATTTCAAACATACAGTCACAAACACATTCAGTATACATAATAGATCTACTGCGATGTCCTCATTAAATCGCGCACTAGACACTGCACTGAAAATTAATTTGAGTCTATATAACGAAATCGAAGGTAGAACTAACGAATCTATTCGTTGTTATCTGCAACGAAATCTGACGAAACTGAAGATTCCTTCGCAATTAATGGCACACCCGCAATGTTGCACTGGCTTTCTTGGCGTGCCGCAAGCACTCAGTAGAGATTCTCTGTCAAGACCCGAAGCTAAGTGTCAGTTCAATTGTGACTATAATATATCACTACTGTAGTTATCTACAAATTTCTTCCGCATTTCAGTATGGAGAAGCAAACAAAAAAGAGTAGAACCACAGAATTCTACATTTTAACACTTTACAACATTTCTTGCATTTCAGGATCATCCGAATGAAGATCATATATAACAGATATGAATGCTTGTAGTAATTTTCATTAACATAATTTTATCCACTATAACATAAATATTTCATGGGAAGGGGAGGGACCATCAGGGCACCCGATTGAGGCAATCTGGATGGGGATAGTGGAAATGCGAACTCCCCATTGCTATCAGTTTGTAAATAGAGGGCGGTCTCTTCTCCCCGCCCATTAGTGTATCCTCATGTTAGATGGCCTGCTCTTATGACCAATTCAAGTTGAACAATGCATGAAGTTCAAAGTAACATCAGGAGATTCTCTTCGTCGACTTTCTCTTTGCTTTTCTACGGCTATGCAAAAACATGTTCAAGAATTTTCAACAGACAGTACGGTAATATAAAGTGTAATAAAGGATCCAATACGTCAAAAACATCAGCAAATCGTTTCATAGGTAAGTTATTAGCAATAGAGAAAGTCGACGAAGAGAATTGGCCAATGTTACTTAGGACCTAATGCATTTTTCAGCTTGAATTGTTGTTTGAAGGAGATTCTTTATACCCTGTCGAAACGTATAAGTGATCCACATGAAAAATTCATTTGGAACTTTTGACTATTTTATGCAGGCCAAGAGTGTAAACAAAAAAAAATCGTTCAAATTTTGGCAGATTTAGGACATTTGAAGATCGTACAGAAACTCTGTCAGCTTAACTAGTGAAATCATTGCGACTTTAAAGTTTTGTAAAACTAAATCTTCGAAAAGTTACATCACAATAAAGTGATGGAAAAGTTTTCAACTCTACAAGTTGATCGCCATGTTTTCATCGTTTATTTGTCTATTATCGCTGAATTAATGACAAATTTGGTACATATGCCGAACAGATATGCTAGGCTAACATTAACCTCCCTTAACCCTACATCAAAAACAAAGGGTAAGAAGGGAATACAGGGTGCCAGACGAAGTGTAGGCTGGATGAGGGATTCGTGGTTATCTGGCCCAAGTCATGGATGATAATTATACCTTCTTTGATGAAAATCGTCAGATTGAGATCAGCGATGGTCTAATTATCGTCCGACAGTCTACAATGAGTTTGCTAACCCGATTTTGAACAAACCACCACACGGAAATCTTATGTGTATTGCTTACTGTTCATTTTCTGTTGGAAGGAAACTCTTTTTTCTTTTCATGGGTTTTGTGTAAATGCTTCTACTAACGGGTCCCCACATCCATATTTGGCCCTTTATACAACGGAATAGTGAGGATTACAGGTATTTACTGTTTTATCTTGCCATTAGGAGGATCTGTAAGCCATGGCAGCACACGCGCAACTGCAAAAAGCACGAAACGTTTGTTAACACAGGAAGAACCTTCGTGCATTGTACGAAAACAATACAGAGAGCTACGAATGGTTTGTAACAAATGAAAAAGAAACCTGGGTTCTTAGAAAGAGCTGATACTGAATCCATGGTTGATCTCACTTGGCCATGGTGACTCGTGGGAAGATACTTGATTATTGAGTATGAAGTTATAATTCTCGACAGCGCTTTAATGTTAACTTTGGTATAAACAAATTATTTCTGCCCATCCGAGCAGAAACACCAACATGCATGAGTATGATAAAAGAGAAGCAGCGATTGGCTGGTCTTCACGAAATCCATTTCATGCATTGTACAAAAAGGTGTAATAACTTTGTAATACAGTTTACTGCCGGTGGAAGGAAAAATAAGCTTGCTCTGCAGCTAGCTGAAGCCGAGTACAAAGGTATGCATGAAGTTTGATTTCGCGAATATATAGAGAACCTCCAGACTGGCTTCGAGGAAAATCATTCGTCATTCTAGTCTTTTATTAATACCCGCAAAAGGCATTATGGTATACCGGTAGATGCAACCTACGCTAGTCGATGCTCTTCCACCAATGTGACTTCTTCTAATCTCTTTGCTGATTTTTTCCAAAGCGTCTTTGAACTAGATCAAACTCCTCAACCGCAGCAATACATCGAATAGTTGCCGAGCTACAACATTCATTTTCCGCAGCTTAATTTCTACCGTGAGGCCATTTACAAAGCACTTTTTGCGATTGATGCATCGAAAGGCCCATGCCCGGATCATATTCCACGGTCTTTCATAAAAAAAACTGTGCAAATTCATTTGCCACTTCCGTGATGGTTATCTTCAATGTTAATGGCGTTATCACTAGTGGATGGCGATTATCCAGATATCTAGAAGCTCGCCTCAATAACGCCGATTTTTGTGTTGAAAACTATTGACCTATCTGAATCCTGAACTGCTTTCCCGACCAGAAGCGTATAACATAAACATAACAAAACTATAACAAATTTGGTTAAGACTAACTGATTATAATTTAAATTTGTTAAGGACATTTACATCTGGATAATGGTATAACATATTTATAACAAATTAAGATATAATGCCCTGGGAGAGCACAATCTGCGTACCCGACCAGGAGCGTATAACATAAAAATTACAAAATTATAACAAACCTTGTTACAACTAACTGATTATGATATAAATTTGCTCGAAAAATTTCCATCTGGATAATTTTAAAACATACTTATAAGAAATTATGATATAATGCCCTGGCAGGCACAAGCTGCGTAAAGAAGTAAATTAATTTTAACACTAGCTGATATGATTGTGCTACATCGTAACAACACTGTTACAAAGTTTGTTTTGTTTATGTTATATGTATATCATAGTTTGCTATAATTTTGTTACCTCTAGAGGATCTTTTGTTAGAATTTCAGTTATTTTAACATCATCCGCGATCTAAACTCCAACAACCTCTGTTACAAAAACAGCGTAACTGAATAACAAAACTTGAAATAATTTTGTTGTTCCTTTTTGGTCGGGTAAAGAAATAAATTAATTCTAACACTAGCTGATATAATTTTCCTTCATCGTAACAAAACTGTTATAAAATTTGTTTTGTTTATGTTATATATGTATCATATTTTGCTATAATTGTGTTACCTCTTGAGGATTTGTTGTTACAATTTCTGTTATTTTAACAACATCCGCGATCTGAATTCTAACAATCTCTGTTATAAAAACAGCGTAACTGAATAACAAAACCTGAAATAACTTTGTTGTTTCCTTCTGGTCGGGTAGCCAAAGTACTCGAAAATCTTCTGCATGACAAGCTGTATCCAGCAGTGCAATCTGTAATCTCTGAATGTCAGCATGGATTTATTATAAAAGTTCAGGAAAGTTCTTAAAAAAACTTCGTTGAAGTTCTGCAGAGAACTTCAGAAACGTTCTGCAGAGAACTTCAGTGGTATTCTGCAGAGAACTCCGGAGAAGTTCTTCTGAGATGAGCAATAAAGTAGCTATGTAGTAGAAATTGACGAAATCACTTAATTGTTTCCATTGCACACAGCATTGAATTTCTTTGTGGTCACATATATACAAATGTGTGTTTTAAAAAATAAGTTTCGGAAGTAGTCATGGACACATTCGGTAGCTATGAACAGAGAAAAAACAAAAAATGCTGTAGTTGCTGCGTACATCAAAGTTTGGGAAAGTCTTCAGAAAACTTTGGGGAAGCTCTTTGAAGAAGTTCAAGGAAGTTCTTTAGAGAAATTCAGGGGTTCTCTTCAGAGAAGTTCAGAAAAGTTCTTCAGAGAAGTTCAGGGAAGTTTTTCAGAGAAATTCGGGAAAGTTCTTCAGAGAAATTCTTCGACACACGTTCGACAAACTTAAGGGAAGTTTTTCAGAGGAATTTCATAAAAGTTTTTCAAAGGAACTCTAGAGAAGTTCTTCAGAGAAATTTTAGGAATTTCTTTAGAGAACTTCGAGAAAACTTTTCAGAGCACTTCTAGGAAGCTCTTCAGGGGACTTTTGGGCCGTTCTCCAGAGAGCTTCAATGAAATTCTTCAGAGAACTCCAGGGAAGTTCTTTAGAGAACTTCTGGGAAGTTCTTCAGCGAACTTCTGGGAAGTTCTTCAGCGAACTTCTGGGAAGTTCGTCAGTGAACTTTTGGGAAGTTCTAAGAGAACTCCAGGGAAGTTCATAGAGAACTCCAGAGAAGTTATCTTCAAAGAAGTTCAGGGATGTACTTCATGATGATGATGGTCCCGCCCTTACCCCTACAAAGGTTTGAGCTAGACGATTTTATCTCTAAGATAATTAATTTGATAACAATTCAAACCAGTTTTGCAAAAAAAACGAACTGATTTCATCTACAGATATAAATTTCTTCAAAAGTATCCATTTGCTTCACAGCGACATAATCGTGAAAAGCTTGGAGGTTAACCACAAAATTTCGCAGTATTCCCAGCGATCAGGGAATTCTGTTGCAATTCAGATCACAGAATCCAGTAAAAGGACATTATCAAAAGACAAGCCAATATCCGATCCTGCCCGCTACAGAGTCAGAGGTTCCAACACTAATGGAACCGCCACCTTAGTTTTGGGCTGACCAAGGATATCTCCAATCAGGGAGATCGAGAAAATTTCCAAACCGAAAAAAATCCTGGACCGGCATTAGTCAAACTTTTACTTTTAACCAAAAAGGAATTGACGAAGAATTCCCCGACATTCAGCCAGACAACTCGCTAGTATTTCATAGTACCATCTAAAGCATCAAAGGCCAATTTTTTTAACGAACTTCAGAGAAGTGCAAGGAAATTATTAAGAAAGTTCAGAGAAATTCTTTAGAGAAGTCCAGAAAAGTTTTCCAGAACAGTTCAAGGAGAGAACTTCAAATTAGTTCGGTAATGTATTAAAGCCCCTAAAAAAGCGTCAGCAATTTTTCAATTAAAAAAAGCAGTTTAAAATCGTTTGTATGTCACCATAGGAGCAAAAGAAAGGATCTGTGATATTCAATAAATATGTTTCAATATACAGCGTTGCTTTGCATTACCGAGAAAGCTTTTGTAACAACTATAGGTCCTTTTTTCTGATCTCAATGATGGTTTGGCTGACTAAGAACATGTCATAATGCTTTCTAATGTTCTTTGACCTTCAAGACCTACGTTTATTGGAAATGCTTGAATATTTATTGTAACTTTGTCTTGCCTAAAAATTACTGCTTCAGCTGTAAATCTAAAGTTCTGAACTCCAAGACACTTTGGACGACCCAAACCATCCCAAGATTATCTTTTTGTGTATTTTTGAATACACTCGAAAATACACGAAAATATTCACAGAATATGCTTTAATACGTGACGTAACTTTTTATAGTCCAAGAAGCTGGTTTGTACTGTAGATTTAAAGTTCCAATCTCCAGGACAGTTTGGATGACCTAGAGGATCACAAAGTTATAAAATAGTGACTGTTAACCTCCCAAAAGGTTAATTGAAAATGTTTGATTGCATAAAGTTACCTTATATAGCTAAAATAAACGACTGTTACAACTGAAGATCTTATGTTTTGAACTTTGGGACAGTTTGGATGACCTCGAATATTCCAAGATTGTCGCATTACATTTGCTGACCTGCCACACTATTCAGTGAATATTCCTAAATACTTATTGCCCCTTTGCATTCCCCAAAAACCTACTGTTACAAGTGTAGATCTTATGTTCTGAAATCAAGGAAAGTTTCCCAGTTTGTCTTAGAATGTTTTTTAATGTTCAAAAATATTCAGTGAATATGGTTGAATACGTGATGTGACTTTGTTTAACCCATAAAGCTATAGTTACTTGTGTAGATCTTAAGTTTTGAACTCAAGGACAGTTCAAATTCAAATATAATATCAAATTATGACTATTGGACTTCCAAAAGGTTCATTCATTATGTTTGAATACATATCGTCATCTTTCATTGGTTATATACCTACTGTTTCAACTGTAGATCTGAGGTTCTGAACTCAAATACATTTCTAATAACCTAGAATATCCCAGATAGAAAAAATAATGTTTAACGTTTATTAGGAAGAATTTAATAATACGTACGTATGTGTAACATTTTCTAAAACAAGTCTTTAATCAATTAGTAAATAACTTATTTTTGTGCTGAACAGATGGCGTAGGTGTGTTAGTGACGATGATTTGTAACGCAAAATGTTCAATGTGCTGTGTATGTTTGCCTGTGATATAAATGTTAATAAATAAACGGAGATGGGTTAATATTAAAAAAATAAACATTTTCATAAAAAAAAATTCGCGTTGTTACGCTCTTTGATGAAAAATGTTGATGCTGCTGATCGAAAGTTATGCAGAAAAAATGCAAAACTACCAAATTTAAAACGAGTTTTTCTCCTAAAGGGGGCAAGATGGAAGTTTGTATGTTCAGCTCACGCACTCTGTGTTTGCAAATATTTGCAAATAATGGAGTAAGATATCTTGCAAAAAAGTATTTTGTTACACTTCAACCCCTACAACTTTTTTTTCTATAATAACTAGCAATTATCTTGTTTATTAGAAATGTGCGTCATTTTATACCCTAAAAGTCATCTATGCAAAGTTTTCAAGTTCAAATTAAGATAAAAAAGTTACAGCAAAGAAGCTGTTTTTTTAGTCCAACCCTAACGAAAGTCAGAAAAACTTATTAAAACGATGCGTAGATGAGTTAGAAGTTAAATTTCTTCAGCAAAGTTTCATAAAATTAAAACATCTACAATTTTGTAGAAGCAAAAAATCCTGTAAATCATAGGAATAAAAAGTCTAAATTTTTACTATGAACAGAAAAGGAACACCCCGAACCAAAAGATAGATCAATTTTTTTTTAAATTAAATCTTCCCAAGACATCATCTGTCTGAAGTAATCGAGTTATCGATATTTGTCGCGAAATTTGTCCATTTGTCCATAACGCATTTGGGCAAAAATTTTGAACATATTTTGAGAAATGACTGAGATATTAACGCACAAAACCTGACTACTTTTTGTGATGGTCGCAATTTTTTTAACGTGCCCCTGTATAGAAAACAAAGACGTAGTCCTAGGTCAAAAAACAGTCTCTACTACCTCTATTTATAATGCATACACGGCCAACCGTTTCAACTCAGTCTTGAGTCGTTTTTGACTCACTTTTGTCAAACGTGGAGGCACTCTAATTTGAGTAAATGTTACTTGCATTGACAAGTCGACAAATCAAAAACATCGACTCAAATCAGATGGATGTTTTTGATTTGTCAACTTGTCAATGCCAGAAACATTTACTCAAATTTGAGTGACTCCACTTTTGACTAAAGTAAGTCAAAAACGACTCAAAACTGAGTTGAAACGGCTGGCCGTGTAGGTAATTCACTCCGGGTACTAAATTTGCTTGAGCATACTTCTTAGATCTTCAAATGAGTCAAAAAGAATGCTTGGAGCACTTGAGTGGTTAAACTATACTCATTCTCTTTCTATATTGGTTCAGTATTGTGTATTTGTTGGAATGTGGATGTCAGAAGGATGCACATATGGGAAGGTCCATTAATTATGTCACGCAGTAAGGGGGCAGGGGGTGGTTTGAGAAAACGTGACGATTCATACAAAAAAATTTAAAGGTCCATACAAAAAACGTGACAAGGGGGGGAGGGGGGTTGTAAAAAGTCAATTTTTGCGTGACGTAATTAATGGACGTTCCCTATGTTACATTTTGTTGAGAGAAAAATATTTTCTAATGTATCAAACGCATCACAAGTGGTCCATCTCTTACTGGAAAATCGTCCACAGAAGATAATAGAAAACAGAACTTAAACATTAGGGAATTCCAAAGCTCTGAATGACAACTTTTCCAAATCAGTTCTGACAAATTATTTAAGTTGTATCGTACCAAAAATCCATGCAAACCACTTTACTGAATTTGTTAAAGTTCTCCATGGCATTTCTATGAGCATACGAACAAAAGAAAGCACGCCAGAGCCTTTGAAGTTTGACATTTACATTTTCCGAGTCACTGGGTTGCTTGGGTTGCTTCGATTAACTCCGTTTTTCTATGCACATGCCCTGTTCAAGAGCAGTCCTCAATGAGCTATGGGGATGAAGCATGGAAGCTGCCATAGCTGCTGCTGCTGCTGACTGACTGACTGACCAACATAACGACCATCAGCAGCAATATTACAGAACGTCCCAGCACAAAGGCGGAAGCAGAATCCACCGGGGTAGATAATCGGTTTTATTTATACACTATTTCCCATCGGGTCCTGGCCGACCACCACCATCCGCACAGACACATGTTTGTTCCAATTCTTTTGATTTCATGTCACCCCCCACCCTCCTTTTCTGGCTTAGTGCTCATTGCGCTAGCCGTCAGTGAATCGAAATATCAAAAATAGCGCACGCGCTCATGGCCGCGTACTTTTGCTACAAATTCGACCACTTTCGACGATTTCGGCGATGGCGGTGATGACGCCGATGGTACTTTTCATTCTAGAGGAGGGGGAGATGACGGGTTGTCGGTCGTCAGCCAGTCCGTCAGGGTCGCCATGTTCAGCCAGCTCTTGTGTACGGTACATTTAAGATTAGGTCACTATGCGCTGTGTGTGCCGACCGAGCTGAGACCGGCTGTCGCGCGTCCAAGATGGTGAGAGTGGTGGTGGACGCGACGGACGGGGTGACCGTGAATTGGACGCCGACAACAAATAGACACGGGATAATCCGGGATCGTGTGTTGTTGCTCTTTGAACTTTGGCTGTAAGTATTATTTACTTGCTATTGAATCGGACGAGTGCGTGATTGGGCAATGTGACAACTGAGATAAGCAGTATGTTAGAGACAGCTGGTGAACGGTCTGGCATTCCAGTCTGGCAGTTTTATGATGGCTGTGACTGAAACCAACGGCTGTAACCTTGGAAACTCGAGCTCGCATGCCGAGTATGATTTCATTTAACAATTTCTTACGGAAAAGGAAAGCGTACGAAAAGGAAAGCTAATTCCATCAAAGTAGGCCTTCGTTCCATACAGTACAGAATCACGTGTCTCAATTTCCATCGATTCTCCAACGTCAAAGAATCAAAATCATCCGAAGCTACAAGAGTAATTACAAGGCTCCCCGGGACCTGACCGTCACCTTCACCCCAATCGCATTACCGATTCAACAATGTAAAACATTTTCGCTCGAAGAAGAAAGGTCTTGCACAAAACTTGTCCAATTTTCCAGGGATACCCATTCTACCGGAATCGAACCGTACGCACACACAATTTTTCGCTTCCGAGTGGTCAATCATTCGGAAGATTATTCTATTGACCAATGGTGCGGCCGGTAGCTATCTCCTTCCGCCGATCCTTCTCGTCATTCGACCTTCCCACGGGGCAGGCAATGGATCGCTTCGGCCGAAGAATCAATTTAAAACTTACACATCCGGAAAACTTTCCCGACCCAACTGGGAGCTATAGAGTCTTCAATCATTGTCAAGAGAGGATGCCTTCTTCCGGCTGCCCCCGACCCAGGGCCGGCCGTCACGCCGACATGTACAGTACACTCTATTAACATTGACCCACCAGCCAGCATCGGGGTTGCCCTTTAGGGGGATCAGAGTAGGTAACGGTTGCGGCGGCGGCGGTTCAAATAGATTTACGAGCCCCAGCGGGACGTTGTATCAACACACGTCGGTTTTCCGGTGGTTTTTTTTTTCGGAAAAGGAGGTTTCTGGCATGATATGTTCGCTAGGAATGTGGCTAATAGCGTTGGCTTAAATCCGGAGTGCAGCTAGGGACGAGATGATAATCGATAGCCAACCAATCGATGGAATCGAATTATTGTGAATATTAATCAATTATAGACCGATCTACTTAGAACTCGGTCACTTTATTTATTCCATTGCAGATCCTCTAGTAGACGGATTGCTTTTATCACAGTGATTTCAGGATTCAAAATTTCGTCTCAATACGTACAGAATTTATCAAATTCAGCTCGACGAAAAACGGCAAAAGAAAATTGATCCTGCACAGCCACGTCGAGAATCCGACGTGGTCAATTCGAATCCGTGGTTGCCGCGCACGACGACATCTATGTCAGGGGGCGTCCCCAGCTTGGTTACCATCCATACCTCTTACGCCAAAGTCACGAGTTCGAATCTCAACCCCGGACAAGTTACGAAAATATTCAAAAGAAGTACAGTAAGTAAACAAACAATATCCACCCCTACCGACTAATCGCCATTTTCCTGTTTTACGGGTGAAAAAGGGAGCTGTTAATATGAATTTTGTTGTATGATTCTTTCAGTTTTATGTGATTATAATTTTGAATTGAATTAACATGACATTTTTCTTGCTCTGGGAAATTATGATGCGGTCAATGAAACGCTAGAAAAAAATACACAAGAAAAAGTTTATCCACCTCAATATAGCTAATAAAATTTTAGAGTGTACAACGCAATACCTGTCACTTTACCAAATGTAAACATTGCAAACAGCACACATTCCGTTGTTAGGTGCATTTCGCTTAAAAATGCCTAAAAACCCACAAATTTCGTTTCCGAAAATTGATAATAGAACAACATAAGTTCGGTAGAGGCTATAGTTCAATTGCTGAGACTGTACTAAAGGCTGTTCCGATCAAAATTTGGTCAAACAGTAATGTGTGTGAATCGATCAAAGTTTTTTTTAATAAGTCAAATTCTTATTATACAGTCTCCTTGTCCACTTTATTCGTCGCAGAACGCCAGTTTGCCTTGAACTGTTTCTCGCTCACAACAGCTTTTTGCGTCTTCTTAATGATCCGCTTGACGATGGCCCAATATTTTTCGATTGGGCGGAACTCTGGCGTGTTGGGAGAGTTCTTGTTCTTGGGCACCACTTGAACGTTGTTGGCAGCATACCACTCCATGACCTTAGATGCCAAATCCGGCCAAAGTAGAACGGAACAATTGTGTCGCTTCAGGAAAGGCAGTAATCGTTTTTGTTGGCACTCGCTCAGATAAATTTCCTGGTTGGCGGTTCCGGTCGCAATATAAATGTTATTCTTCAAGCCACAGGTACAGATGGCCTGCCACACCAGATATTTATTCGCGAATTTTGACAGTTTAATGTGCTTGATAATATCTGCCACCTTTCCCCGTCCGGTTGCCGTATAAAATTCCTGCCCAGGAAGCTGTTTAAAGTCTGCCTTGACGTAAGTTCCATCGTCCTGTATCACGCAATCAAACTTCGTCAGCATCGTCGTGTTCAACTTTCGCTTTGACCCACGTGTTTTGTTTATTGTCGCGATTTGGAGTCACCTCTTTCTTGTAATTCGACAGTCCAGCTCGTTTTTTTTAGCTCTATCCACGATGGAAGGCGCTTCTCCCAGCTTCTTTGTGACAACTCGGACGGAGAGGTTGGGGTTTCGCTCGAAACAGCGGGCAGCTTTTTTTGTCTTCGCTGTGGCCTCCAGCTTTCGATTTCCCCCCGATCCAGCTTCCCTGGCTGTCGACAAACGTTCACCGACCACTTTTAATACGTTGGTAGTAGTTGATTTAGCCACATTCAATAATTTCGCCAACTTTGCGTGAGAGTAAAGGGTGTCCACGATGAAATTGCCACACACAAAATTGATTCGCAAAATTCGAGTTTTCATCCGATTGCCATCAAATTTTCAGGGATTGAGATATAACTATTAAACTTAATTTTACCATTTTACTCGTATTTTATTTACAGTCCATACGCAAATGCCCGCACCTTGGCCTTAACCCCGGCCATAAGATTCTGCACAACCTGTGAATCAACCGTTTTTTGCATGTAAACCCATACTTTCTTCAGTTCCTCGACTGTCTTCACTACCTTAGGTCGTTTATGGTGTGGGGGAAGCTCCGGAGTGTTGGGAGGGTTGAACATTTTTGGCACGAAATTGACCTTATTGTCCGCATACCACTTCAGCACGTCCTTTGAGTAGCGGCATGAGGCCAAATCCGGCCAGAAGATTGTTGGGACGTTGTGGGCCTTCAGTAAAGGAAGCAGCCGCTTCTAGAGGCACTCTTTTATGTACACCTGTCCGTTCATCGTGTCCTGGGTCACGAAAGGTGCACTCCGCTTCCCGCACGTGCAGATGGCTTGCCAAACCAGGAATTTCTTCGCAAATTTGGACATCTTCTGAGTGCGGACATGCTCCGGAACGCTGAACTTATCCTTGGCCGTGAAAAACAGGTTGCCGGGGATCTGTTTGAAGTCGGCCTTCACATATGTTTCGTCGTCCATGATGCAGCATTCAACTTTCGTCAGCATATTGAGGTACAACTTCCTGGCATGGGGTTTGGCGGACTTGTTCTGCTTCTCGTCGCAATTAGGGGCCTTTTGTACCTTGAACGTTCGAAGCCCAGCCTTAGTTTTGGCCTTCTGGACAAAATTTCGGCTTAGGTGCAGCTTCTTAGCCACATCCCGAACGGAGGCGTTCGGATTTCGGTTGAAGGCCTCAACTACGCGGTTGTGATTTTTGGTGTTGTACGGAATACTTTTTCCTTCACGTCTGGGCTTCCGATCGGTGGTCAACCGTTCCTCGAACCGCTTAATCACTCGCGACACCTTGGAATTCGCGATTCCCAACGTTTTAGCGATGGAACGATGCGAGAGATCCTTGTTCTCGTGATGAATGCGCAAGATTTTATCCCGCACGAGCTGTTCTTTCGACTCCATTTCCGCGAGTTTTGATCACAGGACTTTAAAACTGGCAGGATGTAAATAATGCACTATGAACTAAATCCACCCAAATTTTCATTAAATTCTACGCAACGGTTAAAAAGTTAGAGCAATTTCATAGTGTGGCAATTTCATCGTGGACACCCTTTAAATCGGATTTTCGCCATGTACGAGCAAAATTTTGATGCGTTGCTTCTCTTCCTTTGACTACATTTTTATAACTGAAGTGCTAATCTCAAAATTAAAATAAAGGCATGATGCTACACGCACATATCTTCAAAAAGAGGGATGTGCAAACATTTTTAATGCACGGTGAAAGGAAATCCGTCAAGTTTAGGTCGACCAAATTTTGATCGCAACACCCGAACTTAAAGTTCGTAAAGATGCGGTGGCTAAAATGGTTCAAAGGTTCAAAAAATGTTCTGTCTTAAAAGCGGCACGATCAGGACGTCCATCGAAGACAAATCCTCGGAATGACAGGGCTATAGTAAACAAAGTTCAGCAAGACCGAAGCTTATCAGCTCCCAAAGCTGCAAAACAAATCGAAAATAAGTTTTAAATTCATGCGACACCTTAAACATTGCGGAATCGGCTTCATAAACATGCACACTGGGCCAGAATGAAAAATTAGCAGGAATAAATTATTTTCACTATGAAGATGCAACTTTAGAACAAAATTGTCTTCAGCAAAGTTGCAGCTTATAACTAGGGCTTTAATTTGAAATCAGGTTTAGTTAGGGTGGTCCTTGAATATATTGAAATAAAAATTCTGTCTTTCTCATTTCTTGATATAAAGCAATACTGTGTTCAACAAAGTTGTTCCTTATTAAATTTAAAGCAACTTTGTTACAAAAACCATAGTCGTAGGTCTTTTTTGTCAAAAGTTATGATCATTTTTATGCTTAAGAGTAGGGTGGCCCTGAAAAAAATAGTGTTTTTCGCCTAACTTTTTCATTTTAAATTTTATGAAAACGGTGTTTTCAACAAATTTTTAGAACTCGTTTAAACACACATTTTGATGAAGAAATAACGTAATTTCATGCATCCGTTCAAAAGATATCGTGATTTAAGTCCAAAAATTACGACTTTTTCATATGACATTATAAAATTCGGAGTTAAATGGTACTATGATTGTATGTCCTTTTTAAAATAAAATAATAAATCTAAACACAAACCAAAGGAACAAAACCTATGCAAAGTGAGTTAGTGTTTTCATTAACAAAGGGCCAAAGGGCAGTGTGACATGATCTTAAGGACAGAGTAGCACTTAAGAAGCTATGATTATCTGTGAAAAACATCAAAAAATGGCTAAAGTGGGCACAAGAGAACATGTCATGGACGATTAACGACTGGAAGAAGATCATATGGTCAGATGCAACCCCCTCACAACATGATAGATAAACTTAGTTTCGTGTAACCACTTGTTAATCGTAGATGTCGCCCCGCAACGTAAGCATTGAGGTCGTCTTTAACATTATTCGAAAAAAAACTTATAAATTAATGAACAAGAAAAGATTTTTTTATATTTTCCGTAAATCACAAAATGTTTTTCCGGCTAGACTTGAGGTAATTTTCGCCATTTTGACCGAAAGTAATTTTGACAACTACTCCAGTATGGGTGAAATGTCAGTCTTCCTTGCGAAATAATCGAACGGAATATTATTCCACGAGAAAGAGATAGCCTCATTTAGTTTCCATGAGCAGACGTTACTGGCGTTATGAAACCGTCTTCTGTTTTGCCTACTTTTCTATTGCATTTCTTGACCAAAACTAATCCTAAGCAAACGCACATTACTTTTGAGCTGCAGAAATTTTCCTTCACAGCGGTAAATTTAGCAAAAAATTTTTAAGATTATATTTTTTATGAATTTTTAAATAAATTTCCTCAAAGCTTGGAAAGAAAATTGCTCTACGATGAAGCGTTTTGTGTTATTAATTGTTGAATTTAGTGAGGTTCTGGGAAATCGAAAAACTTCAACTGACGTTTTCCAGAAAAACTGGCAACCCTGATTTTTTTAAATTCATTTTTGTTCACTTATCCATGAACTCTACGTGTGGACAAAGGTTCGTAACAATCTGAGACCCTTCGGACCAAACCTGTACGATAGGGAAAAATATCCCCTAATCCTGAAGTTAATTTAGTTTTAAGTTGAACTTACTCATAAGGGAAGGTCCATTGATTATGTCACGCAGTAAGGGGGTCCATACAAAAAAAAATTAGGTCCATACAAAAAACGTGACAAGGGAGACGGGGTATAAATAGTCACTTTGTGCGTGACGTAATTAATGGACGTTCCCTAGACATGGAAGCAAACATTTTAAAAAAGGAGTATTATTTTATTTCGCCTCCGTAAAAGATGGCACGGATCCCATCCGTTTCTGTATCTCCGCTGATGTTGCAGCGATGTCCACGAACTGGTTTTTGCTCGTTGATTCTCAGTAATGCCCGAATATACTCTGTAATATGTTAGTATAATATGCATATTATGTTTTAATAGTAAGGAATTCGTGGCTCGATATTTGCATTTGTTAAATCAAGTGACAAGGCAAGGGTGATGAAATGCTCGCTTACCATTTTCAACACTAATAAATTTATCCGCACTGTATAAAAAGCATTTTGCCAATAAGCCCTTTACAGTCTGGTCTCGATTCATACGCCAAAAAGAGTTTCGAAAATATTTGGTTGTTTCTGTAATGTGGATAGTCCTGAAGAAAATCAAAATATTACTTGGCTCAGGAAGTACTTAGCACACCGGTCCCAAGCTCGTTCCCAAGCGTAATAATTCGCCCTTACTAACGTAACTCGCACCAACACACCCTCAAACATTATGTCAAAATAATTTAGCAAATCAAATCAAAGCTAAAGATACTAGCACCCAAACGTACTTAAAAGCGCAAGAGTGTATAGCAAGGTGTTCGGAACTAGGGGTTTTACAACAGTGAACAAATTTCAAATCGCTAGTTACATATTGATTGTTGGTAATATACTATTAAAAATCAACAAATCCTGGTCGATAAAAAACAGCTTGATTTTTTAAAGATATGTTCCCACATCTACAGTGGCTGCTATCTGCTCCATGTTACCACTGTTTATTAATTTTCGTATACGATTTACATTTTAAATTAACTTCCGAAGCGACAACGACGTTATCAGACCCATTTTATATTATTGAAAAAATAATATGTATCTATCTCAAAATTGAGTTTGGCGCAGTTCTCTTGCGCTTTGAATAGCAATAAATCAAATTCATAAAATACGATTACTCAGCATTTGACGTTTTAGAAAAATTTAAAAAAATGTGTAAAATTTACTCAACATTGAGTAGGCTCGAATGAGCGTGTATGTTAGAATACTATGACAGCTGGCAAAATACTTTACCTTGTTTTTCAAGGTACTTAAGTTTTTGTTTGCACTACGAGGGAACGGCATGAGCAGAAACCCGTTTACTGGGGAGTGCTCATTCGAAAGGGACCATTATTAGTTTTTGAAGAGGACACTGAAATGAATAAAAAAATGTACCAAGTGATCCATCTTAGTATTAATAACCGAAGGTTGTTAATTAGCCTTTTTTACAAAAGTAATTCATGGAAAAGAATAACATTTAAATTGGAAGGAATCAGATGTAAAAAATCATATATGTATATACTATCTTGTTACCGAGGAAGAGAGTTGAAAATTGCCGAAAATTGCGTAGCGTAATATGAGAATGAATCCTTGACACTGCTGACAAACTGCCACTGTATCAATCTAATCCAGTAGCTGCTTACCTCCGGATGCAAGAATTGTTTGTGGAATTTTTCTCAAGTGCTATGCGAAGCTGGATAATAGGATCGTCATGACAATTTACAACGCCCATCAGCATGTTTTCGTGCAACTATCACGGAACATTTTGGTTCAAGATTTAGGGAATAACTATTGCAACATCTTGATAAATTTGTGCATTGATTTTAGCTAAAGCTGCGACTGTAACAATATTATAAAATGTGTGGTAATGCAAAGCCGACAGCCGACATTTAAAAGAATGAAATAAATACCTATGCTTGAGGAATACACGAAGAAACTTGATTCTGTCGAAATCCAGAAAACGTACAAGTGAAAATCGATTATTCTGACGCATGATAAGGGAAAGTCCATTAATTATGTCACGCAAAATGTGACTTTTAATACGGGTAAATGAACCTAACGGCTAAACGAACTAGAGAGGGTGCGTGACACGGCGCATTGGGTTCAATATCAGTAAGACCCAAATTACGTAAACTGGCTGATTTACGGAATCTTTCCACGGTACCACGATTTCGGGCTGGCACCTATGTCGTCTCCCTGAGTACTGTCGGGTGAAACTTACAGTGAATGGAGGGGTTTCATGCGGCATAGTCTGTCTCCATCCCACTAAAACCCTGGCCGGCCTTCAGTACGTTCCGTTTCCACCGACCGGCTTGCTAGACGGGTGGGAGTAGGCTCAGATGCCCATCCTGACTTACGCCGATCAGGATCTGAACGCGGTGTCACCATGAAGGCCCGCGTCAACCCTAGCATGGCCTCTCTGCTTGCCTTCAAGCGAGCATAGACAACCATGGAATGCGCGGCTATGGCGATTACTTCACGTGGTTATGGATAGCGGCTGAAGGGGGCCAACAACATTCGTCTGCCAGTTGCAGCCGCAGACTCTATCCTAAAAGCGGAAAAACTCAAGGTGGGGTGGTCTGTTTGCCCACTGAGTTTGCACTGCTGCCAAAGGCTTGCTTTGAGTACTTCGAGAGCGGGCATATGCCGTGGGAATGTAAAGGCCCCGATAGGAGTGATCTTTGCCAAAGATGTGAAAGAAAAAGCCACAAGGCTCGGGACAGCAAGGGGTCCCCAAATACATGACGTGATCTGGGAAACCAGACAACAAGCACGTCACAGGAGGTCCCAAGTGCCCGGCCTACAAGGGTAAACCAAAAAGCTAAATACAGTGCGGGTAACCAAACTGAACCTAAACCACTATGAGGCAGCTCAGCAACTGCTGTGTCAGGCAGTTCGCGAGTCAGAAACGAATATCGCGATAATGTCCAACTCATACCATATCCCTGCCGGCAACGGAAAGGGTTACCGATAGGTCTAATAAGGTGGTACTATGGATGACGGGCAAGTTCGCAGTCCAGGAGGATGTGTCCACCTTAAACGAGGGCTTCGATGTCGCCGTCGAGATGGTTGATTGACCAGTTCTCACAAATGGTAGATCGGATGACAACGGAGCTAACTGACCGTAGCCCGCTGGTAGTAGCGGGCAACTTCAACGCCTGGGCGTTGGAGTGGGGCAGCTGCCTTACCAACCCAAGGAGCCAGACATTGCTTGAGGCCCATGCCAGGCTCAACGTAGACCTGGACAACGTAGGTACTAAAAGTACCTACCATAGAAACGGAGCGGAGTCAATTATCGACGTGACGTTCTGCAGCCCCGGGTTGTTGAACAACTGAAGAGTAGAGGATGGCTACACCTATAACGTCACCCACAGCGCTAGGCAGCGCACAGAGAGAGGAGCACCCACACCGTTCGTCCGCAGTTGGAGGACGTCGTACTTCGATAAAGAAGTATTTAAAGAGGCGCTTTAGCGGGAACAGAGATTGAACGTTACCCATGATGCTTGCGGTGATGAACTCGTAGCACTACTTACACGAGTATGCGATGCAACCATGCCCAGAAAGATGAAACCTAGGGATGGAAGGACACCGGTTTATTCGTGTACAGAAACGATCGCCGACCTCCGGTGAATCTGCCACCGACCAAGAAGGAGGATGCAAAGAGCGCAGTCGGACTTTGAAAGAACGGATCATCACGCGATGCTAGCCACCGCTAAGGCTGAAAAATCATCCATAGCAATAGCAGGTTGTCATTAGAGGACTTGAGCCACGACCAGATCCCTGGCCTCCTATAACTGCAGAATTGTCCCACGAAACAAAAGAGGAAACACAAGTTTTCTTGTGCTGTTGATGCCATAATCAATAGGTATTACGTCGACGATTACTTGGATAGCTTCTGAACAGTTCCAGAGGTGGTGAATGAGGTGAAAATTGTGCATTCGATGGGAGGTTTTAGGCTAAGACACTTCTTATCGAATAACATGGATCTCCTGAAACATGGTCACATTACCACGAAGCGCGACGTTGTCAAAATGGTGATGACGTTATTTGACCCACTAGGTCTGATTTCATGCTTTCTCGTCCATGGCAAAATCCTAAGCCAGGAAATCTGGGCGAGAGGAACAAATAGGGATGATGCGATTCCCGGTGATTAATACGAGCGGTGGCAGCAGTGGACGAGCCTGTTCCCGAAGCTGGATCGACTTCGCATCCCCAAAAATAATGAAATGTACGCCTTAAATGTCGAGAAAATTTCCATTACAAGTGGACATATTGATACCACAAATAATGGTTATTGAACCGGCAATGTGTGATCTACACATCATTTGCTTCCTGACAAAGTGTTTTGCAATGTAAGTCTAATTGAAGCAAAACAAAAACTCAAAACTCCGATTGTCCTGAAATTAAAAATGGTTGAGGGAGCCTACCCCCTTCGGAAATCTTGTCCAAGCATTTTGTTCTCATGTTATTTCAAAGGGCTGAGATTGACGTTATTTTGACACGGAAAATAAAAAATCCAGCCACTTTTAGAATGCACTGGGATCAAAATCCAGCGAAAACATATTCCGAGGTATAAGACTACCTACTGTAGTGAATACTGGCGAATAAAACACAACTATCTATCTATGCTAAGGTAACGTATTAAATATGGTTGGGCAAAGGTAAACTTTCATATTTTCTTCATGTTTTATGAATCGGTAAGTTTGTTTAATGTTTTCTCACAATTTTGTCAAAAATAAAAGAAAATGAAATGTGCCATCCAGACTACGAGCTATATCACTTGATATAGACTAGCTTTATTTCAATGTTCGTACATCTACTTTTCACTGGAAATAATGCATCTGACGGCTCATATCAAGGTTCGCTATATCAAGTGATATAACTCGTAGTCTGAACGCTCGTAGTCTAAAACAAATAGAGTTTACTGCCACAACATGATAGCATTTTTTTAGGCGTCAGAAAGTTCAAAACCCATCTTTAACGATCAGTGTAAATTAACAGTGATTGGACATACCAGATTTTTGCATTGAATAGTCAAGACTGTATAAATAAGGGGTGTTTACCCAACAAACATCAGTGTCGAATAACCGCTTATTCAAACAAATTTGGAGAAGTTATTCAGCTCTCTACAAGAAAAAGCTGAACAACTTCTCCAAATTTGTTTGAACAAACAGTTATTCAGCATTGATGTTTGTTGGGTTATTAAATTTAATATATCGACAAAGATTCTTCATTAGGGCCTAACTGACAAACGTAAACAATGACTTCTTCCGTAAAATTATCGTCACACAAAAGCTACCCATGTAAGGATAGGTGAACTCATCTTCTTCGAAATGACCGTGGTGGATTGATTAGGCGAGTTTTCAATGACTAGAAACTTGCGGACAAAGCCATTGCTAACGTTTGTCAGTTAGGCTCTAATGAAAAATCTGTGTCAATATATCGACACTAATATCACCGAAAGACAAAATGGACCAAACATTTGTCGAATAAAACCATCGTCAGGAAAACTTTTTTTTTTTTTGTATTTGAACTTCCCGAATCAAATAACTTGGCTAACCACTGAATTAACCGGTAAATCAGTGCATAGTGAAAACGTGATTGCAGTACTGTTGATAGTTCGGTATATTTCTCTTCTCTTAATTTCTTAATTTGAACTTTTTTATATTTAACTAGCTGATCCCGGTGCGAGCGTTGCTGCGCCTGCAACTAAATGAATGAATTTTACATAGAACTGACGCTCTTATTTTTTTTTTTATTGTATGAGTTTATTTTTGACTAGGAAGGGGTTTAAACTTTTATCAGAAAATTCTTCTTACCCAGACTATACACAGTTTGTGGCAAAGTTACCTGGATAATTTTCAGGTTTGGTTGAAATTTGTGTATGAAATTATCATAGAAGCATTTCTTGCATTCAAAAAACTCCGCATACCAATTTTGGTACCATTTGCTTGATTAGTTCTCAAGTTATGTAGAAATTTGTGTTTCATTTGTTTGGGAGCCCTCTCCACTTCCAGAAGGGGGAAGCGGTTTCAAACAATCATAAGAACCTTCCCCAGGCCCAAAAATCCCTGCATACATATTTTCACTCCGATCATAATTCATTTTAATATATATAAAAATCCTGCGTCCAATAATCCCCACATGTCAAATGTGGTTTCATTTATCTGAATAGTTTTCTAGTTATGCAGAAATATGCGTTTAATTTGTATAAGAGAACCCCACCCCCCTTTCAGAGGGCAGAAAGGTCTCAAACCACCATAAAAATATGTCGCTCCTTCAAAAAAATCTACATGCCAAATTTGATTCAATTTGCTTTATTAGTTCTCGAGTTGTGCTGAAATTAATGTTTCATTTGTTTGAGAGACCCCCCCCCTCTTCTCTATAATGCGTAAGAGTCCCAAATCCATTTTTCTCTTTCAAATACCTCTATATGCCAAATTTGGTTCCATTTTCTGGATTAGTTCTCGACTTATGCAGAAATTTGTGTTCCATTTGTATGGGAGATCCACCTCCTCCCCCCACTTTCAGAAGGCGAAGGAGTCTCAAACCACTATGGAAATATTTCTCACCTTCAAAAACCACCATATGCTAAATTTGATTCGATTTGCTTGATTATTTCTCGAGTTATGCTGAAATTTGCGTTTCTTTTTATGGGAGCAACTACCCCCCTATTCAAAGGGAAGAGGCGTCTTAAACCACCATAGGAAATTGTCTCTCCTTCAAAAAAATCCACATGCCAAATTTGATTCCATTTGCTATATTAGTTCCCAAGTTATGCAGAAATGTGACTTTCATTTGATTGAGAGAACCCTCCCCTTCAGAAGGCGGAAGAGTCTCAAATCACCATAGAAACATGTCTCTCCTTCAAAAACTTCCGCATGCCAAATTTGGTTCTATTTCCCTGATTAGTTCTCGAGTTATGCAAGGATTTGCGTTTCGCTTGTATGGGATCCCCCCCTTTTCAGAAAGGGGAGGGGTCTCAAATCATCATAGAACCATATTTTGTCTTCAAAAGCCACCACGTACTAAATTTGGTTCCATTTGCTTGATTAGTTCTCTCGAGTCATGCAGAATATTGTATTTCATTTGTATCGGACACAACTCCCCCCCCCCCGCTAAGGATGGAGAGGGGTTTCAAACCGACATAGAAACATTTTTTGTCTTCAAAGACCACCACATGCTAAATTTCGTCCCGTTTGCTTGATTAGTTCCCGAGTTATGCAGAATATTGTGTTTTATTTGTATGGGAGCCCCCCTCTTTTAGGAAGAAAACGGTTCTCAAGCTACCAAAGAAACCTTTCTTGCCTTCAATAACTCACGTATGCTAAATTTGGTTTCTTTGGCTTGATTAGTTCTCGAGTTCTGTAGAAATTAGTGTTTAATTTGTATGGTAGCGCCCCTTTCCAGAGAAGGGAGGGGTCTTTAACTATCATAAGAATCTTTCCCAGTCTTAAAAATCTCTGCATACAAAATCTCACGCCGATCGGCTCAGTAGTTCTCGAGTCTGTTAGGTTCAGACAGACAGACAGACAGAAATTCATTTTTATTTTTATTTAGATTGAGCTTTGGATCTTTACGCTCCTGAATATATAATTTTTCAATTTTTTAATCTTTAATTTAATAAATGTTTGTTTATTTTTATTCTCAGAACTTGAGAGAGGGGAAATGATGGCTTTGGCGGGTTGTCAGGGTTTTTTTTAAACAGATTGCACTCATATTGTGCCAGAAGATTAACAGAGTGTAAATAGAAGAATGTTTTGGCCGAGTTTCAAAATCTCAGAATTTTTAGGTTTTACGAATTTAAGATTTGTAGATTTTAATATTTTTAAATTTTTTATATATAGCTTGATAGATTTTTCGATGCTTAGATATTGAGATTTATAGAGTTTTACAATTTAATTAATAAATATTTTAATATTTTTCTGTTTTTAGATTTTTAGATACACAGATTTTTAGATTTTTAAATTTTTAAATGATTAGATTTTTAGATTTTTAGATACTTAAATTTTTGAAATTAATATAGGTATATTAAGATTTTAAGATATTTAGATATTAAGATATTTAAATTCTTAAATTTTTAGATTTTTGGATTCTTAGAAGATATTTAAATTTTTTGACATTTAAACATTTAGATATTTAGATTTTTTGATTTTAAGATTTGTAGATTTTTACATTTTTAGTTTGATTTTAGACTTTTAAATTTTAAGATTCTTAGATTTATAGATTTTAAGATCTTTAGATTTTTAGTTTTTTAGATTTTCAGATTCACAGATTTTAAAAGTTATAGAATTTTTGGTTTTAAGATTAAAAGATTTAAAGATTATTAGATTTTTAGATTTTTAGTCTCTTAGATTCTTAAATTTTTGGATATTTAGATTGAATAAATTTAAATTTAAGATTTTAAGATCCTTAGATTTTGAGATTAATAGAGTCTTGGGTATAATATAAGAGCCTCTAATATTTTAATATTTAAATATTTTTTAAATTTTTGGATTTTTAAATTTTTTAATATCTAGATTTTTAGATTTTTAGATTCTTAGATTTTTAGATTATTATATATACTTAGATTTTAAGATATTTAGATATAAAGCTATTTAAATTTTTAAATTTTTAGATTTTTATATTTAAAGACATTGACACTTTTAGATGTTTAGATTTCAGACTTTTAGATTCTTATATTTATAGATTTCAGATTTTTAGATTCTTAGATTTATAGATTTAAAGATCTTTAGATTTTTAGAATTTTAGATTTTTAGAATTTTAATTTTTAGATTCACAGATTTTAAAAGTTTTAGATTTTTAGGTTTTAAGATTATAAGATCATAAGATTTTTAGATTTTTAGATTTTTAGATTTTTAGACCCTTAGATTCTTAGATTTTTAGATTCTTGGATTTTAATATATTTAAATTTCAGATTTATAGCTTTTAAGATTTCAAGATGCTCAGATTTTGAGATTTATAAAGATATTTTCAATTTTTGTATTTTTAAATTTTTAAATAATAAGATTTTTAAATTTTTAGATTTTAAGATTTTTAGATTTTTAGATTTTAAGATTTTTAGATTTTTAGATTTTTAGATATTGAGATATTAACACATTTAGATTTTTAGATTTGTAGAGTTTTAGATTTTTAGATTTTTAGATTTTTAGATTCTTAGATATATAGATTTTAAGATCTTTAGATTTTTATATTTTAAGATTTTTAGATTCACAGATTTTAAAAGTTTTAGATCTCTAAGTTTTAAGATCTTAAGATTTTTAGATTTTTAGATTATTAGACTTTTAGATTTTTTAGATTCTTAGATTTTAAAAATTTTAGATTTTAAAATTATTAGATTTTTAGATTTTTAAATTTATAGACTTTAGGTATTAAAAACTAAACCATTAGCTTCAGGACCAAGAATTTCTACTGAGCCCTTGCGGCACTTTAAGTCGGCTTGTTCAGCAAAAAAGGTGTCCCACTTAGGGCCTGTGCAGAAACCATGTAGACTCATTTTTGACAATCTCAAACCCCCTCCTCTCCCCACATAGACTTTTCTCCATTGATTTTTTTGAATTTTTGTATGGTGCGTAGACTTTGGTCAAACTCCTCTACCCCCCAGAAAAGTCTACGTGGTTTATGAATAGCCCCTTACATATCAATATGAAGAAACATTAAAGACAGGCAAATTTTACCGAAAGGCCGAATATTAGATCCATAAACCCACATTAGAGCACTTGCCCATATTTGCATAGTAGTGAAATTTTTATTCTATTTGGTAATAACTTATATTTACGCTTCTGAAACTTGTTCATTTTATTAATAAATACATAAGCTGAATTCCCCGTCGACTTGTGACGAACAAACTCTATAATGTCTATAAAGTTCTATGAAGTCTCATATGTTGCACACACACTGTTCCACGTCAATTCATCGACTTCAGTCATATAACACTATGGATATTCGGGCTTTATATCAAAATATAAGACTTTGAGTGATCCTTTACTCTTAACATTGCACATGAAAGCCAAACAGTTATAAGGGATAAGTATGAGGAAGTATTAAGGGGATAATTTATGCTCGCGTCGATCCAACCGAACCGCAAAAAAAATAGATCGGCGCACAGGTCTAGTCCCGAGCCGTTTTTCCACTTTTCTTAAGCTTCCGATTTGTTACTGCCCAAAATCTCTCGATGGGCTGGAACTGCGGGCAGTTGGGTGGATATATGTTTTTTCGATGAAATCTACGATCTTATCGCGGTACCACTGGATGACTTCCCGGCTGTAGTGGCAACTCGCCAAATCTGGCCAAAACTTCACGGGACCTTTATGGGCTATAATGAAAGGTAGTAGGCGGTTTTGAGGCATTATTCCTTGTACAGCTTCGAGTCCATTGGCTTATTCGTCACGAACACTTTGATCTTTGCTCTGCAGCTGCATATCCCTTGCCAAATCATCAGTTTTTAGGCAAATTTGTCCATAGAAGCAAACTTAAACTTCGCAAGAACATCTCCTCGTGCCGTCGCCATGTAGAATTTTGGGCCAGGAATTTTTTCTCTCCTCTCGGCTACCATCTGGAATAACTTTTGACTCACTGCACAAAACACCGTCCACCCAAAAAAAGTGGGCGCCTAGTTAAACAAACCGCTGTAAAATAAGTCTTGCAGCGGTCACTTTCCGTGCCGCTGCAACACAATAAGCGATTTCGGATTCTAACTGGACAGAACTTTAAGTTTGTCGCATTTCGCATTGGGGAAATCCTAACGGCTACCGATCCGATGAAATGGAGATGGGCTCCCACTAAACTAAACGATCAATCAACAAAATGGATTAACGGACCACAACTTTCGATGGAGAATCCGTAGTTTAAAGGACCAAATTTTCTGTTTGAACCAGAAGGTTCCTGGCCGATACAAATTCCATGAGAGTGTTGTACAGGTTAAGTAATCGTCTTTTAGCGATATCGGGGAGATTTTTCAGAAGGTTGAATTTAATCATATCGCTTCCCGGTGCAGAGTTGTTCGATGAAAGTGCTCAAACTTATATATACCAAATTTTGACGACGGTTTTCCGAGAATCCATCCAGCACCAATACCAAAAATAAATTTGTCATCAATTCCAAAAGTCATTTCCTGTCAATTCACAGCTCTGATTAAAACCTTCTCGGAACAATTCAGCGTAGCGCTGTTCATTTCGATGAAACATATAAGTTCGATTGCAGACTCAACTGTTGAATAATTTATATCGTGCCGAAAAAAAAAGAAATCTCGGACCATCATTAAAAACATACCATTTATTTCCTTCGAAATGCTCTTAGAAATTCCATCAGAATGTCTTTTAACGACCTCAGCTGTTGCTTATTTCTGTCTCTGGAGTGTCCTTCGCAAACCCAATTCCACGAATCCAATCTCAACTCGAACCGCACAAAACCCCCAAAACTTTACACCTACTGACTTCGCAATCAATCACGCGAACCTTCGCAGAGCGCCCGCGAAAGCTTGTTTTGATCGATCAGCTTCCCGCACAACCTTTTCATCATCGTTTTTCGCCTGGTTGGCAACAGCATAACCACACTTCTGCTCCCTGCCTTCGAATATTTATGCGCCTACTGAGTGAGTATGAAAAATAAAAACACCAATTTCGACAGCATTAAAAAACCATTCACTGGCTCTTTCCGCCGGACTCTCATCTCGGAAAAGCATAACAAGAGGAACCTAATATGAAATAAATTCACCGGAGTATCATCGTCCTCTTCGTCGTTGGTCCCCATTCGACAGCACAGCAAATTCCACAGCGGAAACGGTGAAAAGCAATTACACCGTTTTTCCTTCGCTTTTCTTAATTTTCACCCAATTTCATACCCTCAGCCATCCACGCCTAAACTTCCCTTGATAGGGGCGCGTAGTCGCCTTGGTCTTCCTTCAGATGTTCACCCACTGCAAAAACGAAGAAACAAATTTGGCATATGCCTTTTGGCTTTTCCATCCGCTATTTTTTTCTCCTCTCCCTTCTTAAACAAAAATCGGTATTACTGCTGGTACTGCCGAACGTGAATAGCATTTATCGAAGTGAAAATCCTATTTCTAAGGCGCTTTGGGGCTATCGCCGTTCGGTTTGTTCCAATGGCGGGGGACCAAAGCGACTCCACCGCAAATCTTGTACGCGTGTGCTCTGGCACGGAGCAAATAGAGGGAGCCACTTTCAGGTCGTAAAATCTTTGTATTCCGAACAACCAAATGGGAGCACGGGCACCATGTTTAACCGCCATTAAAATGCGACCTAATTTTGCTTGAAAATTTTCTCATTTTCAGCCCAAACAACCAGTCGTCATCGTCGGTCGTTTCATTCCACACAACATGGTAGTGTATGTAGTAAGTATACATTAAACAGGTCGTTACCGGAGGGCACTTGCAGTGCAACGAGAAAGTAAACAAATCCGTCCATCTTGTTTTGTGTTGTTTTTTTTCTCGTGAGATGTCTTGGCACAATTTGACGATGGTGGGCTCTCGTCCTAAGCAATGCTTTGGTGCCCGATTCCGGCTTTAAACCAACAACCGGACGGAATCTCCATACTGCAGATCTTTTACGGAGCGCACGGTGGAAGGAAATGTTTATGCCGCCGGGTGATCAAAAACCGGTGAGTTCATTCCAAGTTGTAGAATGTACCTATCCTTTGTGTACCGCTCGTGTTTTGGTCCCTCCGGTTGAATTGAAGAGGCGCAAGGAGATGAACAAACCAACCGTTGCACAGTGGGAAAAAACGGACCCAAATTCCCACAGATGAGACGCCGCTGGATTGGCTGCTTGAAATATATCATTTCTTATGGGAAATTTGCCAAAAAATTGATTGGTGCCATTTTCAGCCTGCGCCGAGCCCAGGAAATGGTCCATTTTACCCCATTTACCCCTCAAAATATGTCTTTTTGAGTTGGCATCAATGTTACTACAATCTCCGCTGAATGGTTTGCCCGCATAGAATCCTATTTCATATTAAAAACTCTGGGAAATCGAATGGTGCAAGTTTCATTCAGTTCCGAGCTCGGAAAGTGACTTATTTTGCCCTATTTCCCCATTACTTTGAGATTTTCTTGTTCGTACCCTTTCAGCTACAATCGCTGCCAAAGTTTATGGCTGAAAACAACCTATCTTACGAGAAAAAGTCTAAGAAATCGAATGGTGTTATTTTCGTTTAGATACAGAATCGATAAACTGTCCATTTTGCCCCATTTAACCCTATCTCTGTGTGTTTTTAAGCTTTAATTCATATATCTACAATCGCCGTTGAATTTTCTACATGAAAAAGACTATGTCGTACGTGAAAAATACTGAGAAATCGAATGGTGCCATTTTCAGCCTACGCCGAGCGCAGGAAATGGTCCATTTTACCCCATTTACCCCTAAAATGTGTCTTTTTGAGTTGGCATCAATGTTACTACAACCGCCGCTGAATGGTTTGCCTGCAAAGAATCCTATTTCTTATTAAAACTCTGGGGAATCGAATGGTTTAAGTTTCATTCAGTTCCTGAGCTCGGAAAGTGGCTTATTTTGCCCAATCTCCCATTAATTTGAGATTTTTCTTGTTCGTACCCTTTCCGGTAC
Source organism: Aedes japonicus (assembly GCA_034211315.2). Lineage (NCBI taxonomy): Eukaryota > Metazoa > Arthropoda > Insecta > Diptera > Culicidae > Aedes > Aedes japonicus. The sequence continues at coordinate 100,635 of JASCZW010000868.1, read as the reverse complement.
AATCGCTGCCAAAATATTATGGCAGAAACAGCCTATCTTACGTGAAAAAGTCTAAGAAGTCGAATGGTGTTATTTTCGTTTAGATACACAAACGGAAAACCGTCCATTTTGCCCCATTTAACCCTATATTTGTGTGTTTTTAAGCTTTTATTCATATATCCACAAATCGCCGCTAAATTTTCTGCATGAAAGAAGACCATGCCGCACGTGAAAACACTGAGAAATCGAATGCGTGCCATTTTCAGCCTGCAGCCGAGCGCAGGAAATGGTCCATTTTACCCCATTTACCCCTCAAAATGTGTCTTTTGAGTTGGCATCAAATGTTACTACAATCGCCGCTGAATGGTTCTGCCAGCCATAGAATCCTATTTCATATTAAAAACTCTGGGAAATCGAATGGTGCAAGTGTCATTCAGTTCCGAGGATCCGTGAACTGCAGTCATGAATTCGAGAACAAGCAAAAATACACCGTGAACTGAATCACTGCATGTCATGTACTAAATCACGTTTTTAGGTAAAAATCCTGAAAACGTGAACTAGTTCACGGTCCGTTTTCATTTTACGTAACGACATAGTCTTTTTCATGTAGAAAATTCAGCGGCGATTGTAGATATAAGAATTGAACTTAAAAACACACAGAGATAGGGTTAAATGGGGCAAAATGGACAGTTTATCGATTCTGTATCTAAACGAGAAATAACACCATTCGATTTCTTAGACTTTTTCACGTAAGATGGGGCTGTTTTCAGCCATAAACTTTGGCAGCGATTGTAGCTGAAAGGGTACGAACAAGAAGAATCTCAAAGTAATGGGGAAATAGGGCAAAATAAGTCACTTTCCGAGCTCGGAACTGAATGAAACTTGTGCCATTCGATTTCCCAGAGTTTTTAATATGAAATAGGATTCTATGCGGGCAAACCATTCAGCGGAGATTGTAGTCAACATTGATGCCAACTCAAAAAGACATATTTTGAGGGGTAAATGGGGTAAAATGGTAAAACCATTTCCTGGCTCGGCACAGGCTTAAAATGGCACCAATCAATTTTTTGGCAAATTTCCCATAAGAAATGATATATTTCAAGCCTCCAATCCAGCGGCATCTCATCTGTGGGAATTTGGGTCCGTTTTTTCCCACTGTGCGTTGGATGGGTTACTGCTGATACGACAGGTGCATTTCCCATACCTGGATTGTTATGAATGAAGCAATCACGGAAGAGAAGTTACATTTTCTTTTTCCGTACATTGTCTTGTCGTGAGGAGCAGCGGAAATTGAAACGTAATCGTTTTCTTTCGTGGAATAATAATCTATGCAATGTCGGGGTCTTATCAAATTAGAGCGCTCTTCCTTTCGCTCAATAAAACCGATTTTCGGCAGCATGACAAATTATGTGTGTTGTGAAATCCTCTAGTTTTCATCAAGTGAGAAAGCTATAGAAAATTCCGGATTTCAAAAAGGAATAATTACGTTCCGGTGATTGTCTTCATTTTCTTTGACGTAGGACTAGGTCTTTGTTTCCTATAGAATTACAACAATTTGCAGGGTGGCCACACAATCTTGATATAAAAATTCCCGCATTTTTCCCGAATTTTTCCCGCATTTTTGCTTTATTTTCTCGACTGTTAAGATGAGTTAATATAAATTACTCGTAGCTTAATCTCTGAGCTCCCAAACTTTTTCCAGTTCATTTTCCACCAGACACTTTCCATTTATTTAAAATTTGCCTTTTTGTGCGACAGAACAGGATGAGCCAATTTTCAACATATGTTGTCCAATTTGGTAGCACCTTCTTGGTTCAAGCCAAAATTTGTCCAAACCATTTTCTTTTCTCTGGAATCCGGCAAACAACGTCAGACGGCATTGAGCACAGCTGCCCAAATTTTTCTATCACTATGTGTTAACACCCTTACAAACGCAATTCGCAAACTTCAAACACATTCGCCACCACATGAAAGATAAGTTCATTTCTGGCCTCACCTGTTACAGCCGTGTAGCCAGATCTTCTAAGGGCATCTTCAACGGTGGTTCAAATCGTGGTTTGGATTTATTTGTTTAGACCAAACGCAAAAACATCGCTGCATCGCTGGTGTATGTAAATTTTGTTTCATACCGCATCTATTTTGCATCATTTCAGAACTTATATAAGCTTCTAAATTTCTTACTGAACGCACTCTTTAAAAATTTAATTTAATGAACTTCGGAATATCTATGAAGATTGGGTGGAAATATCTATAATGAACACGCCAGAAGTTGATTAAACTTCTCGGCAGTTGAATAAAATAATTGGAAGTTTCCAGATAATCATGAAGTTTGCTCGCTGTCTTTCGAGAAGAGAAATGGTGGAACTTTAGAGAAGTTCATTGAATTGCCGAAAAATTATTAACGTTTCTGGAAACTTGGATGTATTTCCAAAAAGTTTGCTGATCATCCATGGAATAGGAACAACTTTCTGGAAATAACGGGAACTTAGAAAATCAGATTTCGCTTTCTAGAAGTTGTTTTAACTTCCCGCAAGTACATATTCTGTGATAAAAGCAGAATATCACATCATAATTTACGAGAAATTGAAAAAAAAATTTTGGAAGCCGTGGAATTTCAGTGGAATAGTTAGCATTACCGAGATGTTGTTAAACCGTACAAGAACTTTTAATGATCTCCAAGATTGTGAATAGGTGGAAATTCTATGGAATTGATGAAAAAGTAGTTTCTTTATTCTCGTTTTGGTTGGGTTCGAAAAATTATCGAGTAGTAAGGAGTTTAAGTTCTTCTTAAAACTTAAATACCCTGAACTTTTGGGATGTTTCGGAACGATTGGAAAAGTTCTCGATCACCTGGAATGATCCCTGAAGTTCTAGGAAGCTCCCCAAACTTATGGAAAAATCCTTTGAATGTTTCCTAACCTTTTCGAATGCTCAAAAAAATCAGTGTCCTGTTTATCTGGGACGTTTTCTGAAATTCTGGAAGTTTTTTGAAATTCTTGGAAGATCGCAGGACTACTGAGAAATTTCCTAAATTGCTGAATCCCCTCAGCATTTGGGAGTTTTTTCAAGCTTTTGGAAAGTTCCCTGAACTTCTGGGAAATTGTCTGAATTTTTGTGACGTTCTCTGAACGTCTGAGAAAGTTTCCTGATATTTGGGGGAGTTCCATGATCTTTGTGAGCATTTCCTGAAGTTCTGAATTCATGAGAAACCCTGAACTTCAAGGAAGTTTCTTGAGCTACAACATGTTCGCTGAACTTCTCCACGATACTTCTAAGAAGTTCTGTATATGTCTAGCAAATTTCATGTAATTCTAAGATGTTCACTAAACCTCTAGGAAGATACGCAAACTCTTGAAACGCTTCATGCATTTCTTTCCTGTTCTCTGTTGGAAGTTCTCTAATTTTCTGGAAAGTTCCTTGAATTTTTGGGAAGTTCCCTGGACATCTTGAGTAGTTCTATGAACTTCTGAAAAATACCCAAAATAATCTGATAAGTTTTGTAAACTTCTGAAGGCCCACTGATTTTCTGGATAGTTACCTGAACTTCTGTGAAGATCCCTTTACTTTTGGAAACTTCCCTGAACTTGTGGTAAGCTCCTTGAATTTGTGGACAATTCCCTGAATTTCTAAGAAACAATCTGAATTTCAGGAAAGTTATCTAAACTTCTAGGAAGGACCCTTTATTTCTGGAAAGTTCCCTGATTTTATGGTATGTTCCATGGTAAAAAGTTTGCGAAAAATCCTCGGTCTCTGAAAAATCTTCTGATCACTGGATACTGTAAGATTGACAAGATGATAGGTGTTGGTGGGTTTAACAACAAGGGTTTAACAAAGAAATTCAACACCGGGGCGGGGAACGCAAAGTTGGTCTGTTTTAGCTTGTTCTTTTTAAGTTTGCTGATGCAAATCAACTATAGAGATGTTAAAATAGACCACCACTGAAGATGCTCTAAGCGGTACGTTTTGAACAGGGTGAACAATGAGATCGGTGGACCGAGTAAATGACAAAAACGCTAGTCAAATCATTTGAAAAAGGTGTGAGTATGGTTCCTTCCATATGACAAAAAATTCCCAATGACTTTTGAAATTCCCGCCTTTTTCCCGCATATTTCGCGATGATTTTGGATTCCCGCATTTTTCCCGCATTTCCCAATTTTCCAGAGTCTGTGGCCACCCTGAATTTGAAAAAAATCGTATTGCGACCGTCACGAAAAGTGGTCAGGTTTTGAGCGTTAATATCTCACACTGAAAATTAATTTTGATTGATATTACGAAATCAAAGGAAGAATTAACAAATCTATTCGTTGTTTTCTGCAACGAAACTAATTTGTGATTATTATGAAGATACATTCGTTATTAATGGCACACACGCAACTGTCAAAAGCACGAAGCTTTTGTTGACACAGAAGGAGCATTCGAAAATTTTACGTAAACAACACAAAGAGCTACGAATATTTGGTCACAAATTAAAAAGAAACGTCTCTCTGGTGGTTACATGAAGGACTGACAGATCTACTTTATCGACTCGAAATGTAATTGACAAAAAAAAGCAACCACGTGGAGTTGTCCAGCGTCTGAGCATGAAGCTATAGCTCTTGACAGCGCTCTAATTTTTATTTTGGGATAGATAAATTATTCCCGCACATACCAGCAGCACCACCATCATACATACGTATGGTACACTGAAAATTAATTTTCGTTTATATTACGAAAGTAGGACTAACAAATCTATTCGTTGTTTTCTGCAACGAAACTAAATTGTACTTTTTAAGAAGCTTCATTCGTATTTAATGCCGCATGCGCAGCTGTCACAAGCACTAAGCATTTGTTAACAAAGCAAGAACATTCGTTCATTCTACGAAAACAATACAAAGAGCTACGAGTAATTTGTTACCAATAAAAAAGAAACGCCTCTCTGGTGGTTGCATGAACGACTGACACATCTACTTTATCGGCTCAAAATAGAATTGAAGCAAAAAGCGCATCCACGAGAAGTTGTTCGTGACATGGGATTCGGTTCTATGTACAAAATCTATGTTTACAAAACGAGTGAAAGCTAATTTACGAAAATAAAGTTTCAGTGTATAAAAGAAAATCGAAGTTTAGTTCGTGCATTCTACATAGAGGTGTAATGATAGCATTTCACCAGATAAAAAACATTATGAATGTTTCATACAATATACGAGACATTTGTTCTATGTACAAAATCCATGTTTACGAAACGCATGAAAGCTATTTAACGAAAATAAATTTCCAGTGCAATCATTCCTCGAAAGATTTCCAAAACGTTTGCTCCAATCGATCGGAAATATTTTTACGAATCAACTTCAATTGAGAACAAGGAAAAGAAAATGGTCGCTTAAAATCTGTCTTGAGCAAATTTTTTTTACATTAATTTAAAATATTTAAAAAAAAACAAATTTTAGGCCTAATTGACGACCTAGTACATCCTGAATATGAAGAACTTCAATAAGAAAAAATAAATGCCTTATTATTAGTATAAAGCGTTGCTTAAGAATATGGTACATTTATTTTTTAGTGTCGTTAAATATTTTTGTATCTTTCTGAGATGTTCTAGATTATGCAAAATGTACTTGAGCTCAGAACTTCAGATCTACAGTAGTTACTATAACTTTTTGGGCTAAACAGACTAACGCAATGTATTTAACCATATTTGGTGAATATTTTAGAACGTAAAAAAACATTACGAGAAAAACTGGGATGATCGGGGTCATCCAAACTGTCCTTCAGTTTAGAACATAACATCTTAAGTTGTAACAGTAGGTTTTTTGAGTATGCAAAGGAACAATATGTATTTAACAATATTCATTAAATAGTGTAGAAGGTCAGCAGACAATCTTGAAATATTCTAGGTCATCCAAACTGTCCTTAAGTTCAAAACATCCCTAGTAGCACACATGTTGCCATTAAGTTTTAGATAAACAGTAAATGTGCACTTTGTATAGTCATAATCAAGTTGCTGCAACTAATAATTGATCGTAGTATGCTACTTGGGAATAAAGATCTACAGTTGTAAAAGTAGTAAATATTCAAACATATTTAATTGATATTGAATATCTTGGAAGACCAAACTATCCTAGAATTTAAAACTGAAAATCTACAGCTGTAACTTTAGCTTTCTAGACCAAACAAAGTAACAATATTTATTTGACCAAAGTGAGTCTTCTGGAAGGTAAACTGATAGAATGAGATATCTTGGGAGTCACCAAAACTGCCGTTGAATTCAGAAGTTCTACAGATGTTACATTAGTTTTATAACCTATAAATAGGTGACGATATGCATTCAAACACATTGAGTGAATCTTCTGTAAGGTTCATCGGTCTTTATTAGATTATCTTGGGAAGTTCAAGTTCATATAACCTGACTAGAGTTCAAAATTTATAATAAACGGTAGTAACCGTAGCCTCTTGGACTATGCAAAACTACCTTCGCAAGAGTTATCAGTCTACTGAAAGCTCTGAAAAATCTTAATTTGATTTGCAGAGTATACAAATATTACATCCGTAGTGACCGATCCGGTACCGCGTTGATCATCGAAGTCCTGCGATACCCAAGCAGCACACAGAAGCCGAGAATGTTTTCAGCAACTTGATTGTGACCTAATTTAGTCACAGAGGCGTTAACACAACCAGTTTGTAACATGTGTGCTACTAGGGTAGTACTGATCACGAGACCCAGTACGAGGAGAAATGCGAGGTACTTCATGTGGTCAGTACACCTTCGGACCTGAACGTGATTGACTTGACGAAGCTTGTTGGAGTGAGACTATTAGCATTCTTCTAGCTAGTGTTCTCTAGCCTCTTTCGGTACAACATGGGCTCCATTCCGCTTTATACCATTCTAAAGCATCTTTGGCGTAATGACAAGATCCAAATCAGGGCGGAATAGCGATGGAGCATCATGGCTGCGTAGGAATGGTAATAAAGACTGGACTCGGAAAAAATGAGACACACAAAAATGATCACCAAAAATTCATTTTAAATCAGATACTTCTCAAATTTTCAGAAATTGAATAACTATATACAAGCTATGTTTTGTAGTAATTAATTCATTGAATTTCCTCCTCATGCTATTGCCAAACTTTGGCAGGCTTGGGATCAACGGATGCCTGCTGCAACGGTTTCAATCGTACCTCACTGACCGTCATCTGGATGTAGTCATAGGAGATTGTCGTACAGCCACGTCTAGTATACCGCAGGGTAGTCACTTGGGACCGTTGATTTTTTGGATCTACTTCATCGACGTAAATTTGGTTTTCGAAGGACCACGACTATCATACGCAGATGACCTGAAACTCTATCTTTGAGTGCACTGTCGCTTTCTTCAACGTCAGCTGAATGCTTTTGCCGACTGGTGCAATTTGAAACGCGTGGATGTCAACCCGGCCAATGCATGGTTATCTCGTTTTCGCACAAGAAACAGACTATTTTATTCAAGTATGTCTTGTTGGGCACCGAAATTGAGCGCGTCAGTCAAGCCAAGGACCTAGGAGTAATTCTGGACACCCAACTCGCCTTCAAGTAGCATATCTCGTACGCTGTCGGCAAAGCCTCCTGCGTTCTGGGGTTCATCTTCCGGATTACTAAAGACTGCACGGACATCTACTGCCTCAAATCGTTGTACTGCTCCTTGTGTCGTTGCTAGAGTATTGCTCATTACAACAACGGTGTCGTTAGAGTAGGGACTGTTCAGCGACGGTTTTTGAGATTTGCGCTACGCAAACTACCGTGGACGGATGCCTATCGTTTGCCGAGCTACGAAAGCCGTTGCCATCTGATTAACCTGGAGTCCCTGTTTGTGTCAGACGGATATAGCCAAGCAGCCATATTCAAGGTCCTGACGCTCATGGAAAAAGGTGAGAGCGTCGAGCGCAAGCTGGGTGCCGTCCGTTGGACGGTGGCCGGATGGTGCGACATTTACTGAAGCGGTAGACGAAAGGCAGAGTGGTGAAATCATTCCGCGCCTTGGGCCGGGAGGTTGAGTTAATAATACAAGTGGCAACCCAAGAGCAGCGGCTAAAGATCAAGGATCGTCAAGGATGTCTGTCTTGTGAAGCGCAACGTGGTTGTGATCATGAACGAGACGTACCTGAGACCCGACAAATATGATTGGCAGAGGCCCAGCTATATCATGTCCCCAGGAGCCTGTTCATAACCATTTAGACGCATTTTTGAAAATCTCGGACCCCCCTCCCTCGTAAACTTTTCTCCATACACATTTTTGAAACTCCCAGAAAAGTCTACGTGGTTTTATGAATAGCCCCCAGGAAGAAGGTCAGTACTGAAATGAAGTACGTGGTACGAAGTTCCCGGAGATGGTCTTGTTATGGCTGTCAATCAGTGAAAAGGAGGTGTCAAAACCACTCTTCTTCCACTTGCGGTCAACGGGGAGGTAAACAGTACAAAGTGCTACCGAAAGTTGCGGCCTTTATTGTTCACTGAAGGAGAAGGTGCGTTTGAAAATCCTAAGAACGCATCCACCAAACGTGTCCCTAACGGATCTATCCGAACAATCTCGTGGCGAAAACCGAAATAGAACTTTTCGACGGCTATGGTTTAGACTGTTCGTACATGACGAAATATTCGATCAACATGCGCCATCTGCTTGTGAGTCGTCTTCGCTACAATCTGAGAGATCCCTCGTTCGTCGAACATCGATAGCCCGAGGAAAGAGAAAACGCATAGTTTTATGGTGAGCTCTTTTTGCTTCCGTTCTATTAAACTATAAAAGCTCAATTTGCGGTAATAGCAGACCTCTTTTTATCTCGATCTACGGCCAAGACTCTAACCAAGTGCTCAGTTAATTTCTACCTTTATCTTTAAGTTTGCTAGAAGTAAAAAAATTCAAATATATTCGTTAATTTAATAAAGTGAAATAATATGAACCAATCTATCTTGTGAAGTAGTGAATTAAGAAAATAAATTCAAGAACTAAATGAAGTGAATTGTAACTTAACCCGTACAAATACGAAGAGCACGTGGAAGTAAAAGAGAAAGTGCTACCGTGCTACCACTTAGACGAGAAAGAAATCCAGTGCTAGGCAGAAATAATCCGCTGCTTTCCGCTACTATCACCATAGACCAACTGCCCGACCGCCCGACAGGGAATGGAATCAGTTTTGGAAAATCACCTTGTCTACCGGATACGCTCCTATAATTTTGAGGAGATTCATTCTACAGACGAAACTCACGAAGCGTACAGAGAGTGAACATGAATTGTCAAGGAATCAGTTCAGGTTCCGAAAAAGCAGATCTACTGTGGATGCTTTTCAAATACTCTTTGAGAGAACCACGAAGGCGATCAATTGAAAGTAGAGAGGACATCAGTATTGTGCGGATAGAGATAGACGTCAGAAATGATTTCAACAGCGCTAGCTTCAAGGACATTGCCAAGGCTTACTCACCTTACCTATTAGGCCAAGGTCGGCGTGGCCTCTGCTGTACACAGAAGTTGTCTCCATTCAATTCGGTCAATGGCTACAGTCTGCGAAGGGTCCGCAGGTCACCTTCTCCTAGATCGATCCATCTTGCTCGTTGCGAGCCTTTTCTTCGTATGCCCATCGGATCGGTATCGAGAATCATTTTAACAACTTACCGTAATCGACCAATTTGTGCGATGTCAAGGATGAGAGGGTTCTTCCAGCAACTAATGCAATTCGTGGTTTATACGCCTCCCCCACGTCCCGTCTTCCATCTGCACTCTACCGTAGATCGTACGCACCACCTTCTGTTCAACGAGAACAAGGGTGAGTTGATCCTCCACTAGCAGTGTCCATGTTCCATGGCTGTAGAGGTCAAATAAATGTCTTGTAGATGGTAAACTTTGTAGTTCGGTGAACTTTGTTCGATCTAAGCGTCCTTCGGAGTCTAACGTAGGCACGATTGACAGCCACAAGCCTTTGTATCTCTCTGTTAGTGTCGTTAGCGGTGGTCACCAATGAGCCCAGATAAAAAATTTCGTCTACCACCTTGATTTCATCACCGCCGATCTGAGTTCGTGATGGGAGGCTAATATTGTGTTTCCGAGAGCTTCTTCGCTTTGTGTATTTCGACACTGACCTGTGTAGGGTTTTGAAAACCTAGAATAGCGTTCTAGTCCACGAGACTAATAATAGTCACCGGGAGGCACTGTTCTTTGGATGAACTGCCAGTAAGAGGCAAAATATCCAGATCTTCCAACCCTTAACTGGGGTGCACCAGTTGCTGGGAGAACCTCCCATCGTACACATCGCAAAAATCGATCGTCTACGATGTGCTGGGAATGTCGTACGAATGTCGGACGATAGCCCTGTGAAAATAGTTCTCGAAAAAGAACCGACAGGTACAAGAAGAAGAGGCGCGCAACGAGCAAGGTGAATCGATCAAGTAGATGGCGACCTGCGGACCCTCCGCAGACAGCGAGGCTGACGAGTAACAGCCATGGACCGAATAGAATGGAGACAACTTCTGTGTACAACAGAGGCCACACTGGTCTGGCCTTAGTCTGACTGGTAAGGTAAGGTAGCCCGTAACTGGATCAGAAAGTGGTAACTTTAATTCTGAAGAACATATCGATACGTGATTTGACCAATGAAGCGCGAACCAGCATTGGAATGATTCAATGTATCAAGAAACGGAACAACCTCAAGACTTAGAAGAAGCAGGAAATCGCCAAACAAAGAGCAGAACAGAAGCAACGCGCAGCAACAAGGGCCCGGAAATAGTATTCGATAGTTTTGCAGCGACCGGATGCATGTATTTCAATGGACGACGAAACCTATGTCAAAGGGTACTCGAAAACCCCTTCCAGGTCCACAACATCACACTGCCGTCGTAAGAGAGGATGTAAGCGATACAGACAGGTCGATTTAAGTGGAGAACTTTGGTTGAAAGGTGCTGGTATGTCAAGTAATATGTTCCTGAAGTCTGCCGTTTTTTACACCACCGGAACCATCAATGCGGAAATCTATTAATCTGAGTGTCTGAAAAAGAGGTTGCTGCCTTTATATCAGAAGCATAGTACATCTCCACTTTTTTGGCTAGATTTAGCGTCGGCGCAAAAACAACTCTCAATTGTTTCACAGAAAAGGGTATGGATTTCGTTGAGACAGACATAAATCCGCCAAATTGCCTTCAGCTTCAGTCCATCGAAGGCTTTTGGGCGATTGTGAAGAGGGTCTTCAAAAAGACTGGTAAAACAGGTGAGAATATGCAGAAATCAAAAAAAAAATAGGCTAAGGCGGCCAAAAATGTGATGAAACACTTCTCCGGAACTGATGAAAAGTGTTCGATCAGAAATTCTCAAATTCGTGAGAGAATAATGTTAATTTCCTCCGGTCTTCACAATTTTCATGTTCCATCTATATGTGGATAACTTTTTTTCGATACAGTCCTTAGTTTTCCGAGCTGAGTTCCTGATGAACGGTAGGATCGGAGATATTCGTCATGTTGATCAGAAATATATCGATGAGCATGAGCACCGGAACGGTTCACACGGTTGGAAGAATCAAGGCTCAATATGGTGTAGTGTCCTTCCTCAAAGCATTGCTAGACGATGGTAGCATTGAAGTACCTTAGGGTGCTATCCCCAGGCCTGATACTTCACCTTGAAATCGCCGACGATGATGAGGCAGTAACGTAGAGTCACAGCCGAGCTGTCGTGGGTGTTTGTTTGCTTGGGTCAGTAGGTCGCGATGATGGTGATTGGGCCGGTGGGACGTCCACTTCAACTCTTATGGCCCTGATGACTTTCAGCCCAAAACTGGGCACCGAGTGGCAGCTGATGTTGAGCCACAGCGCGATGGCCGCTCCTCCTCCTCCCGAATGGGTACAATCCAGCCTTACAATCAGAAAAGATACAGAGGATATAGAGATTCCAATTCCTTCTGGAACAAGCGTTCCAATTGAGGATGTTAATGATGTCTTCAGGGCCCATGTTGGTTAATGAAGTTGAGCAGCAACCTGGTGAAGGTTTCGATTTGTTGTTCATAGGAACGACAGCAAGTAAGCCCTCTGAGTATTGCTGGTACAAACTTCATCATCTGGTCCGGAGGGAAGACCGATTCATCGTCAGACAGATGGCTTTATGCCTGGGATTCCCCACCTTGGAGGGGGCACGTCTTACACTGAGGGCGAGTCGTTGTTGAACCAAAATGGCTGGCTGGCGAATTTCCTGCCGATGGTTGAACTGGAGCGGCGGTAGATTCGGCACGCTATACCAAAGTGGCGGGAAGTTCTCAACCGTATTTGGAGAAATTTCGCCCATTTAGGTTTCAGGTGGACGCTTTCCTCCAGTTTTCAATAAACTCTGCGCGCTTGGGTTTTGCCATCATGGGTTGACCCGCAGTTGACACACTTAGGCTCGGAGGACTCCTCTATTTGCTTGCATCTCACTGTTTCATGCACTCCTGCACACTTGCCACAACGGAGATCATGCGACACTTCCTTGATCCATGGCCGAAGGAAAGGCAATTTGTGCATTGCGTGACGTCGCGCTTGTCGGGGCGATTCATGTGGAACCCCTTAATTGGCTTGAACTTTATCCGCTTCTGTTCTTTGACGATAATCCAGCAGTCCACAAATAACCACCTTTAGTGACTTGCTTTCGGGAGTGACGTGAGAGTAATACTCGAACTGCTTCTATTCCAAAAACCATCATGTACCCTTGAGATCTGCTTTGGTTGAGCAGATGATCTTGGTGTCCATATTGCACAGTCATGGATTGTTATATACTAGCGCTGAATAACCCAGACTGGAAGAAAGAGGGTCATGCAAATGCAAAATGAAACAATACCCATAAAAAAACGCGGGCTTGGTTATAAAATCAGACACTATCGCAGTTTTACATATGGAATGAAACATAAATAAATGAAAAACAAAATTACAATTTTGGAACATTTGCTACCTGCTTTTGAAGACCCTGATAGGGAAAACTAAATTTGCAACCTTATTCGTATTGGAGCAATGTTTTGTTCATTTTTATAGCACATAGTTCGACCACTTATATCTATTAACACGTGATTCAAATTTTAACGCAAAACAAATATGCAGTTCAGTCGAAAGAGAATTTTTAGCGTTCAAAAGCCTGCCACTTCAGCGCAACGCTGGTCTTTCGAAATTTTCGAAATATGACCGATATAGAAAAGAAAAAGTAGTTTTACGTTATAATGATGGTTTCTGGCTGGACCCTAATACATATTTCTATATTACATTACCAGTAACCAAAATATCACATATTCGACAATAAACAGTCGTCAATACCCATGCAAGGTCGTCTGTGCTATTTGTAGAAAGTAAATGCGTCAGCGCAACTGATCATACTATATTTCAAATGAAAATCATCTTCGAAAAAGATTAACAACAAAAAACCATCTACATACTTTGACCAACCAAGTGTATTGCTACTCAAACCAGTAACCAGAAAACAACGCAATCTCACGAACCCCGAATGTGAACGCATTTGTCTATGCCTGGCCAAGCGACTACCTTCCGAACTGGCTCGCCGCCCATTTCACATCGATTTTGACTAGGCAAAAACCGAAAAATCTTCCGCTTTACACATAATCTCAATTCATTAATCAAATGACCCCCACCCTCTCCCATCCGGGCCAGGCCGCGCTGTCGTCAGAGTCCCGTGCGACTGGCAAGACAAAGTCCCAAGGAGAAGTCATGGCTTGCTGCGTGAATACACCGAAAAACGCGCTGAATATTAATATTTGAAATGGATCGGCCGGCTGCCTGGGGGATCGAAATTTGGCCAACTTTGCCGAGTTTTGTTTACCGTCTTGGGGTTTTCTGGTGGTGGGAATGAGCCGGATTCTGAGCAAAACTCGAAGTAATCGTTTTAGTCTGCTGACTGCTACGGCGGCGGCGGCGGCGGCGCTCCTGCCAAATTGGGCCCGTTTCACCCGTTTGATTGGTATACAAACACACCCGAAGGGCGATTGGAATACCAGCGCCAGGGGACGGATCGGAAGACTCGGACACCGTGCCACGGTCCGTGGTGACATTCGAGTTATCTGGAGCGAATCGAAAAATGGCGCGATCCGATAGAGAGGCGACTGTCGTCGGTCGGCTTGCCGGAATTGTTTTCGTGTTCCGATGGGTTGAGGTATAGTCGAGATGGGAATTTTGATAGCAATTGATTCTACGTTATGAGATTCGTAAAATTTTATGCCAACGGAATGAGATAAATTCGCCCGTTCGACTGACGAGAGGGAGGCATGGAATGTGCGCTCCGGAGTCGGGAGGAACGTATGGAGTTTCTCTGCTGTCGCTAGGCAAGGGTAGCAAAATGGATTACTGCCTGGGTGGGGGGCAAAGCAAAGCCATTCATCGAGTAAATATAGGCAAGTTGATAGATGGAGCTGAGAGTACACTATGGCAAAATGAGGAAAACTCCATCCCATCGCCGTTCGTACAATGGAGGATGTTGATGATGATGATGATGATGAAGAAGATGATGTACTGTAATATGTTGTTCAAATATTCGTTCGCTTTTGTTGAGCGAATAATGGTTTTATGTATTGTATAAAGAGTTGTCTTAGGCATGGTTTGAGGCCATTGGGGGTTTCAATTACAAAACAAGTAATGTTTTCGTTGATGGGACTAGAAGTTTGACCTATTATTTGTTTCTTAACCAAAGAGATTTAGTCATTTAGACACGATGTAATTATTAGCTGTTACCATAAGTAATAATTCAATGCGAACAGATGGCATTCCTCAACTTGATCAGGAGGAGGATGAATTGCTCGATAAGTGCCTTCAAACATTTTCGTGGACGAAAAACTATTGTTCGGAAGGATCACAGTAAGCGTGGTAGTGGAAGTTACTATCGGCAATTAAATTGAGAACAACAAGAGGAATTCCAGGACTCTCGGATAACGACAATGCCATAAAATACAATTTCAACTAAAGAACCGTCCGGAGGATCCGTCAACGAAAAGGCTATCGTTCTAATCGTGCCTGCAAGCAGCGAAACCAGACATTGAAACAAAACCAAATGGCCGGAACACGCACTCGGCAGTTACATTAAGGCTAGATCATTTAGAAATGAAGCACTTCATTTTAGTGATAGCGGTGCTCCAAGTTGTCGGATATGCAAGTTTTTCACAGGCTCCAACACAGATAGAATTAAAAACTAAATTTTCTGCACAAAAAAAAAGAATTTTAACAGGCACGTAAAATTTCCCCTCGTTTAATTCTAAGCCAAAGGATGCGTAAACAACGGAATTGTTTGCAATCTTTCATGCGCCATTCAACAATGGTCACAATCTTTCATACAACAGGCTAGATTCAGGCGTTATCTGACGTATGTTTACATGAAATATCCAATTTTTTTTCTGCCAAACGTGGCATTCCTGTGATATGCATTAGATAATGCAGAAATTTCAATGTTTCTTTTTATCTGTGTGCGTTATCTAATGCACATAGAGGGAATGCTAGATTTGGCAGAAATAAATGGAATATTTCATGTAAATATAGGCCAAATAACGCCTGAATCTAGCCTTTTGCATGAAAGATTGCAAACATGTTTGTATGGCACATGAAAGATTGCAAACAAATTCGTTGCTTACGCCTCCTTTGGCTTGGAATTAAACGAGGAGAAATTTTACGCGCCTATTAAAATTCATTTTTTTTCTGTGATGATATTCACCATGCAGGAAGAGAAAAAAAAATTGGGCACAGCTACCTGCAAAATCCATCTACGGCAACTCGGGAGCTGGCAAAACTGCTGGATTGTTCTAAAAGTAATGAGGCGCGAGTTATTAAGAGGTACAAGGAAGCTCTAACAGCTACCCGCAAATGTGCAAATCAAGCATAGGAGTGGAACCGTTGATTGTCAACTGCGGATGAAGATCATTCAGATTTCAAACAAAATTCTCGGGACACAAGTTCTACAAGGCTCCTGTTCGTGGATAGGTTCCTGGCAGATTAAAGTTTAATTTCGCGGGTAAGTTACTGTAGATGTTGTAAAAATTCCTGAGAGTTACGAACTGAGCTGGTTGGAAATTGCTCGGAGATGCCTTGAAATTCTTTTACTGGACATTTTGCTATCTTACGTGTTGGAGATCCTATTGATGAACTTGTATTGGACTTAGTTTTTGATAGTAGACACAATCAATTGGCGTCGTTCTCAGGCCGTATGGCAAAATATTCAGTAGATGTATTAAGTGCAAACACTGCAGCAAGATATGTGTAGGTCAAACAAATAGAAGCAAGGCAAAAAGATTCAAAGAACATCTAACAGAAGTGACTTAGGTCGTCAAACAGCATGACAAAAGACATAACTTCAAATCAACAGATGGGGAACATATTTTCACCGAGAATAATGACATTACAAAAAAATGGCATTACAATCTAACGGACCTTTACACCCTGGAAATCAGACGTTGCAACGGACCACAAATCTTCTAAACAAAGACCAGGGTAACGGGTACACATACCAAGTAGCATTTCTAAAACCTATCAGCTTTATAAGGTATTATTAAAAATTTATGAAGCCAACTAGATCTTGGTTTTGCTATGGAAGAGGTGCCAAATAGGTGTCATATTTAAGTCAGGTTATGATAACCTGAGAGCAGCTTGTTCACAACAATCTCAAAACTTTGTTTTCCTTGTTCTTTTCTTGTTCTTTTTGCTATCCCATGACCGCGAGCAATACCATATGACACACCACGAAGACAACTTAGACACTACATCAAACGAAGCAATTTTACTTTCAGCAAAATTTTCTAACACAAGGTTAGCAATCAAATGACCAAAACAGAACATACTAAATATTAAATAACATCTAAAGGGGAAAAAGAGGGACTATTAGGGCACCCAAAAGAAACAATTTGGATAGAGAGCATGGGACTGCCAGTGTGAACTTGCTTTTGGAAGGAGATTATCCACCCTTTATTCAGGTGGATGGTTGACAAACAACCTGAACCACAAATCCTGATCACATTGTTTTTCTGATTATTCCACTGCTATGTAAATTTACCTTGCTACAAAAGATGGCTACATCATCATCATCATCAACTGTGATTTTTTCCAATCACCTTATTGAAATATAAGAAATATTTGAAATGTGGAAGAATAATTGCATTAATTTTAAATGTTATTGAGATGAACTGTAGATCAGAGGTCAATTCGGCATTCTTTTGGATAACCCTTCCATACATTTTCAAGAAATTCATGATTAATTTATCGAATATATTTGTTTTAAATTTGTTGTTGTTGGTGGTGGTGTAAAGAAAAACCTACAAGCACTTGGAGTTTACGAATGACGTGCGCTTAGGACCACCTTTGGCGAGGTATGTGAAAACGGACAATGGAGGAGAAGAATGAACCACGAGATAGGGAAACTCTATGGTGAATCCTATATCCAGAAAGTCGCCAAATCTGGAAGTTCCCTAAAAATTGTGTTTGCCGGCTGATTTAAGACGCAGGGGAGCGCAGCGAGTTTCTTGGTAAGACCAAGTGGAGCAAGACATAGGAAGTGTAAGACGCTCGAGAGATAAGCAGCCCTTAGCCGAGTTTCTTGGTCAAAGTCAAAGTCGATATTTTTGTCTCTTTGCTTATTTACCTCATTTAATATCAAGCCAAAAAAGGGGTAAACAACGAAATTGTTTGCAATATTGCATGCGCCATACCACAATGTTCGCAATCTTTCATACAACTGCCTAGATCCAGGCGTTATCTGGCTTAAATTTAAAAGAAATATCCAATTAATTTATGTTAAACCTAGCGTTCCATATATATGGGCATTCGATAACGCAGAAAGTTAATTTTTTTTTTCCAAATTTGTACCGAACACTACTGAACATGTCTTGGAATGCTTGAGCAGCTACTTCCAGGGCTACATTGAGGGACCCATCTGTTCCAGTGCAACGGTTCCCACGGAATACTAAGTCCTCATATTCATATTCATATTAGTTCTCTAGCGTAGTTTAAAAATAAATGTATACTTAATGAACTGAACTACCGTCACATTTTGTGAGTGGCCCAAACAGCAACTTAACTGTTGGTTTAAATTGGTGCTAAAAGTTAAATGTTCTATTAAACTTCACTTGAATTCACAATATCATTTTCCAGAACGAACGCTGCAGAGTTGCAGAGGATTTCTAGGTTTTCAATAGTGCGAGTATCGCATAAACACATTTCTAACCATACCTTATTATTGGCGGAACTAGACAATAAGTCTGGAGGGGGTCTGGAGCAAACCTGCCCAAAGGATTTTGTTTCGTTTTTAGGAATATTGAAGAGAGCAACGAAAGTAGCGAAATTGTTGGGGACAATTTATTTTAATTGATAAATCAAAACAGGTTTGATCCAATAATAAGGTCTATTCTGGGCCTCGGTGAGTCAAGTGTGGTGAATATATGCCTCGTATTATACCGTGTGGATCAAATGGAGAATGGGCTCACACGAGGTTACTGTAGTCACCTTACTCGATTCTCTTGAGGCGTCTCAACTCATCCAAGGCGGAGAATAGGCCTAAATCTACATATGGTAGAGTTTGAACTAAAAATCTTGAAACTTCAAAGAACAACTTTGAGTCAATGAACATTTTAAATTTAAATAAAAAATCACGTTTTAAATATTCAAAACTGTGTCGGTTGATGCTGATGCCTTCACAACTCCGTTCCCAATACTTAAATAAGCCAGATTTGAAAATCGGTTCTGCGTCATGGTACACTCAGTAGCAAAAAAAAAGCCGAGCAAAATTTTGCATCCGAAATACGCGTTGTTCAACCTTCTGTAACTTTGTCAATTATCAATATATTTGGCTGAAATTTTGACAACACTATAACTAATGTATACACCTTATGTGAATTTTATGTTGATAAAGTTTATAAATTTGAAGTTATCATAACATATGTGAAAAATGTAAATTTTGACATACCAATTTCAAAAATCCGTATTTCTGTGAAAAATTTAGGTAGGATATTAAAAATTTCTCCATGACTTAAACCAATACAGAGATTAATGTGGACAATATTTGAACTGTTTTCATTAAGTGGTTTGGACTACAGCTGAAGTCAAAGTTGACGCTCCAACATGAGTATTTCTCGCTTTCACCCGATATTTACCATGCTAAATATCGGTGCAGAAGGGAGGGAGCTTTAAATCACCATAAAACATTTCTTGCCTTCAAAAACTCACCCATACCAATTTTGGTTCCATTTGCTTGATAAGTTCTCGAGTTATGATGGAATTTGTTTTTCATTTGCATGGGATCTCCTTTTTCTAGAGGCAGGAGGGGTCTCGAACTATCATAAGATGCTTTCCCGGACCCAGAAACCACTGAATACAAATTTGCAAAGCAGTAGGCATAGTTCTCATGTTTGGTTGAAATTTGTGTTTTATTTGTATGGAAGCCCACATTTTTAGTTGGAGGAGGGGCTTTGAACCACCATAAAACATTTCATGCCTTAAAAACTCGTCCATTCCAAATTTGGTTCCATATGCTTTATTAGCTCGAGTTATGCAGAAATTTGTGTTCCATTTGTTTGAGAACCCCCCCCCCCCCCCCCCTTCTCATATGGTGGAAGAGTCTCAAATCACCAAAAAAACATTTCCCTCCTTCAAAAACTTCCACATGCTAAATTTGGTTCCATTTCCCTGATAAGTTCTCGAGTTATGCAAGGATTTGCGTTTCATTTGTATGGAATCCCTCCCTTTTAGAAAGAGGAGGGGTCTCAAATCAACATAGAACCATTTTTTGTCTTCAAAAACCACCACGTACTAAATTTGGTTCCATATGCTTGATCGAGAACTAATCAATCGAGAAGTGATGCACAATATTGTATTTCATTTGTATCGGAGCCCCCCCCCCTTAAGGTAGCAGAGGGGTCTCAAACCAGCAAAGAAACATTTTTTGCCTTCAAAAACCACCACATGCTAAATTTCGTTCCGTTTGCTTGATTAGTTCCCGAGTTATGCAGAATATTGTGTTTTATTTGTATGGGAGCCCCCCCTTTTATGATGGGGAGGGTTCTCAAGCTACCATAAAAACCATTTTCGCCTTCAAAAACTCACACATGGTAAATTTGGTTTCTTTTGCTTGATTAGTAGTTTCAATTGCATTTTGAGTCGATAAGGTAGATCTGTCTGTCATTTTTGCAACCACCGGAGAAACGTTTCTTTTTAATGTGTAACAAAATATTCGTAGCTCTTTTTATTGTTATCGTACAATGCACGAATGTTCTTTCTGTTTCAACAAATGCTTCGTGGTTTTGACAGTTGCGCGTGTGCCATTAATTACAAAGGTAGCTTCATAAATAGTACACTTCATTCGTGGCAGTAAACAACGAATAGATTTGTTAGTACCTTTGATTTCGTAATATAAACTAAAATTAATTTTCAGTGTAGGGAGTGTAAAAACAGAGATTTCACATTGGTAGAACCATTCATTGCCTTAGGCGGTATTTGAGCACGATTAAGCGCATACATTTTTGCCAGTCAAGGTGGCGGATCCGTTCCTGCCTTGACCTACCCCGCATGGGGATGTGTGGCAAAAGTGTGTGCGTTTGCTACAAAATACCTCTGAACAAAAGCCCTACGCTCAATTTATAACTACTCCTATTTAATTTCATAATATTTTAACAGACGCAAACTCTCGAGCGAAGTGGATGTAATGTTGATGTATCGGAATTCTCATGGATCTAATTGTCGTTAAGTATAGTTTTCTTGATATATGTACCAAATTTTCATCCTATACGGTACAATGGGGTAAGTGAAGAGTGTGGGGAAGCTCCTTCAGAAATAGATATTCGTTCAAACTATTTCTAAAGAAAGCACAGTACAAAAACAACTTACAGTAGGAAAAAAAAACCTTACAATTCCGTACAGATTATGAATAGTGCACAGAAAAAAATAATGAATTTTAACAGGAGCGTAAAATTTCACTTCGTTCAATTCCAAACCAAAGCAAGCGTAAACAGCGAGATTGTTTGCAATCTCTCATACGCCATACAACATTGATGGAAATCTATATATATAAAAATGGATTTCTGTCTATCTGTCTGTCTGTCTGTCTGTCTGTCTGTCTGTCTGTCTGTCTGAACCTAATAGGCTCGAAAACTACTGAACCGATCAGCGTGAAATTTAGTATGGAAAAGGTTTTGGGGCCGGGGAAGGTTCTTATGATGGTTTGAGACCCCTTCCTTCTCTGGAAAGGGGGGCTCCCATGCAAATGAAGCACAAATTTCTGCATAACTCGAGAACTGATCAAGCAAAGGAATCCAAATTAAGCATGCGGAAGTATTTAGAGGCAATAAATGTTTATATGGTAGTCAGAGACCCCTCCCCTCTCTAAAAAGGGAGGCCCCCATACAAATGAAACAGAATTTTCTGCATATCTCAAGAACTAATCAAGCAAATGGAACCAAATTTTGCATGTGGGGTTTTGTGGAGACAATTTTTTTTCTATGGTGGTTTGAGACCCCTCCCCTCTCCTAGGAGGGGTGCTGTCATACAAATGAAACTAAAATTTCTCCATAACTCTAGATCTAATAAAGCAAATGGAACCAAATTTGGCATGCGGGGATTTTAAAGGCAATGATTGTTTCTACGATAGTATGAGACCCCTCCTCTCTCTCTGGGAGGGGGGGGGGGGTGTCATATAAATGAAACAAAAGTTTCTATATATCTCGAGAACTAATCAAATGGAACCAAATTGGGCATGTAGAGATTTTTGAAGGCAAGAAATATTTCTAAGGTGACTCTTCACCCCTCCGCCCTCTGTAAGAGGGGGGCTCTCATACAAATGAAACACACATTTGTGCATAACTCGAGAACTAATCAAGCATATGGAACCAAATTTGACATCTGAAGGTTTTTGGAGGACCGAAATGTATCTATAGAGGTTTGAGACTCCTCTGTCATCTGGAATGGGCCAAAGGGGGGGCTTCCATACCAATGAAACACAAATTTCAGAATAACTCGAGAACTTATCAAGTTAATGGAACCAAACTTGGCGTGTGGAGTTTTTCAAAGGCAAGAAATGTTTCTATTGTGGTTTGAGACTCCTCCGCTCACTGAAAGAGGGGTCTCTAATATATATGAAACACGAATTTTTGCATAACTCAAGAACAAATCAAGCAAATGGAACCAAATTTGGCAAATGGAGGTTTTTGAAGGAAACAAATGTTTCTAAG
This sequence comes from Aedes japonicus, assembly GCA_034211315.2. Classification (NCBI taxonomy): domain Eukaryota; kingdom Metazoa; phylum Arthropoda; class Insecta; order Diptera; family Culicidae; genus Aedes; species Aedes japonicus. The sequence continues at coordinate 78,508 of JASCZW010000868.1, read as the reverse complement.
GTGGTTTGAGACCCCTCCGCCTTCTGAAAGGAGAGACTTCCATAAAAATGAAACATAATTTTTAGCATAACTCGAGAGCCAATGAAGCAAATGAAACCAAATTTGGCATGTTGAGGTTTTTGGAGGCAAGAAATATTTCTATGGAAGTTCAATACCCCTCCCCATTTTGAAAGGGGGGGGGGGGCTCCCATACAAATAAAAAGCAAATTTCTGCATAACTGGAGAACTATTCAAGTAAATCAAACCACTTTTAGCATATGGAGGTTTTTGGAGGCTAGATTTCTATATGCATAAAAATGAATTTCTGTCTGTCTGTTTGTTTGTCAGACCCTTATAGACTCGGAAAGTTCTGAACCGACCAACGTGAAAATTTATATGAAGGGGTTTTTGGGGCTGGAGAAGGTTCTTATGATTGTTTGAGACCCCTACTCTCTCAGGAAGGGAGGCTCTCATACAAATGAGACACAAATTACTTCATAACTCGAGAACTAAACAAGCAAATCGAATCAAATTTGGCATGTGGGGGGTTTTGAAGGTAAAAAAATACCATAAAGATGCCAGTTATATTAAATTTCCCTTCATTTAGTTGCAAGCGTAGCAGCGCACGCACCGGACGCAGCTATTATATGTATAACAATGAATTTCTGTCTGTCTGAACCTTATAGAATCGAAAACTACTGAACCGATCAGCGTGAAATTTTGCGTGGAGGGGTTTTTGGGGTCGTAGAAGGTTCTTATGATAGTCTGGAACCCCTCCCATATCTGGAAGGGGAGGGGGGCTCCCATACAAATGAAACACACATATCTGCATAACTCGAGAACTAATCAAGCAAAGGAAACCAAATTTAGCATGTGGGAGTTTTTGGAGACAAGATATGTTTCTATGGTTTCTTGAGACCCCGCCACCCTCTGGAAAGGGGGGCTTCCATACAAATGAAACACAAATTTCAACCAAACATGAGAACTATCCCTACTGCCATGGAAATTTGTATGCAGGGGTTTATGGTTTGGAAAAGTATCCTATGATAGTTCGAGACCCCTCCCGCCTATAGAAAAGGGGGCTCCCATGCAAATGAAAAACAAATTCCTGCATAACTCGAGAACTAATCATGCAGAAGGAACCAAATTTGGTATAGGCGAGTTTTTGAAGGCAAGAAATGTTTTTATTGTAGTTTGAAGCCCCTCCTCTCTCTCTGAAAAGCGAGGGTCCCCGTACAAATGAAACACAAATTTCAAACAAACATGAGAACTATGCCTACTGCTATGCAAATTTGTATGCAGTATGGCCGGAAAATTTGTATGCTGGGATTTTTGGAGTCGGTGAAGGTCCTTATGATGATTCGAGACTCCTCCCTCATCTGGAAGGGGATGCTCCCACACCAATGAAACACAAATTGCCACATCACTCGAAAACTAATCAAGCAAATGGAACCAACTTTGGCATGTGGGGAGTTTTAGACAAGATTTTTTTCTAAGGTGGTTTGAGACATCATCTCTCTGGTGGGAGGAGGGGGAGGTGGCCTCTCAAACAAACGAAACAGAAATTGGAACCAAACATGAGAATTATCCATGCAACTTAAACTCAAAATGTGTATTTCTAGGGTAAGAAGCATGTACTGATAGAAGTTTGACCCCTGCTTAGCCAAGAATGGTGGATGCTTGAGTTACTCTCAGTGCTACACTATGCACAAGAAGTTGATCAAAGGTAATGCAAGGGAAAATTACATTCAAACTGACAGAATACGGCTTCATTTGATGATACATTTTTTTGTCAATGAAATGCTTCTACGCAGAAAGAAAGACCTATAGAAACTACCGATCCAAAAGTTTAATTAAAAACATAAATCTTTGTTTTTTTTTCAGAAATTACATTAGTAAACGAAAATATTTTAACCAGATGCATTCACGAAAACAACATAAATGAGCAGGTTCTATTAAATTTACATTCATTTTGTTGCATGCGTAGCAAGGCTCGCACCGGGTTCAGCTAGTCTTTCATACAATAGACGCGATTGAGGCGATATCCTGCTTCAATTTACACGAACTATCCCAGTAATCAGTCAATTATAGCATTCCCTTTATGTGCATTAGATAACGCAGAAAATTCGATGTTTCTTTTTATCTGTCTGTTTCATTTCAAAATGGAATTATATTATGGAAAAATCCAGGGGGGAGCCTACAGAATTCTGGAAGGGGCCTGGCCCCCTAGGCAGTAGTTACGCCAATGACCTTATTTAACATGCATTTAGATGGAGTAGGCGTTAGTATTTCTTGAGCTCTAAGAATCCAAGAAAAAAAACTCGGTTTTCTAAGGATACTCGATGATCTTGATACTCGTAGAGGTTCTTTCAATTGCAAACAAAAATATCAAAATGATTACCAATTTTTCAAAACCTTTGATTGCACTTATGTTGAAAACTATCTGGCTACTTTACACACTTAGATATTATGTATTCCATACACGAGACCTTTTTTATCTCTAACTTAAATCGGAGAAAATAAACAAACAGACGTCTTCAAGTATATTTTTATCTCATCTCTTTCGACTCATTCTTATGTTCTGAAGGACAATTGCATGTGTCGGTCAGGACAATGAAATTCACATGACTGTTCAGTAGTGCGTTCGTTTTTTACTATTAAATTATCCATAAATATGGTTCAAATATTCGATCTTATCAATCGGTAGGGGAAAATTAATCGATTTATAATTCAAAAATACGGCAAACTCAACAACGAACTCATTCCTTTGATGGTTATGGCTTCGTTTACAAATAATGCTGTTTTTCCTACCTCGCCAAGATTATACGTTTCTTAACATTATACCATGCAGGCCTTGGGTCAGAGAAACCGGCTTTCCTAGCAATTTGTGTATCCTTCTCTGTAAGAAGGGTGAAATATCGGGATAATTTAACAGGAAAGTTCCAATCGATAAAAAACTGATAAAAGTCCCGAATCTTTTCATCATCCGTCAGATCAACAACAACCCTTTTTCAAAGTTTATAGAATGTTACCTTTTCTACGAGAGTAAACATTAAACGCTACACCTGCCGATGGAACGTTCGATTCCATTATGTTGTTATCGTATTTTGTAAACACCGGAATGTGAACGAGGGGGTATTACATCCGCCAAAGCCCCGAAAAGCCTTCGACGCTTTGATCCGATGATGCAATGGTTGTCAATGTAACCGCCATAAAACGAGCAAACCTTGTTCCCCAACCAAGGTAACTTCGTTACATTTTATTGCAACGAAGGACAACAAAGCAAGCTAAGGAGTGTATCGAAAAGTAGTTATAAACTTCCAAATAATAAAATAGGCATGAAAACATGGTTAAAATTAACATACTATTTCAGTTTATTATAGCTTAACATGTTTACAAAAGATCCAAACGGAAAAACTAGTCATCATGTTCATTTCTGTAGAATGCCCGTACCTTTGATTTGACACCTGCCATCAAATTCTGCACAGTGACCTTTGTGCACTTCCTGGATGCCGCTGCCCAATTTTTCTTAAAATCGGTCATGTTTTGGGACACTGTACCATCCTTCTTAAATATACGCTTGACTATTGCCCAATAGCGTTCGATCGGTCGCAACTGGGGACAGTTTGGTGGGTTGATGTCTTTTTCTACGAACTTGATGTTATTCTCCGTCAGCCACTGTAGAGTGGATTTGGCGTAATAGTTCCTTTTGTATATATAGTTCCTTTTGTATAGAAAATTGAAGAACGCAAGCCACATGTGCAAATAGCTTGCCAAATGAGCACCTTCTGACCGAATTTCTCCATCGCAACAGTCGTATCTGCGGTTGGCACACGTTCCCCAACAGATTTAGTATAAAACTGCGGCCCCGGTAGCGTTCTTGAATCTTCTTTAACGTATGTTTCGTCATCCATCAAAATGCACTGGTCGACATTGTCAAAAATGCAGCTGTACAGCTTTCGAGCCCTGGTTTTGGCACGAGACTTTTGTTCCGGAGTTTGTTTGGGCACTTTCTGCTTTTTGTACGTCTTCAAGTCATTCCTGCGCTTGATTCGTTGAATCATTCCGATGCTGGTCCTGAACTTCTTGGCTAGATCGCGAGTAGAGGCAGATTTGTTCCGTTGAATATAATCCACAACTTTTTGGTCCAAATCGGGGTTGCTGGAGCCGGGTTTCCGGCCACTTCTTGGTAAATCCTTGAGGGAGCACTCCATACCAAACTTTTCGATGATGCGTTTTACACTTGCCGGGTGAACATTTACTCTTTTCGCAATCTGGTTGTAAGTAACACCCTTTTCGGTGCACCAAGTGTGCAGAATTTTCTTTTTAGTCTCAAATTCAATTCGCGACATTTTGAATACAACTTTATCAACGGAAATGAATGAACCGAATAATCATTTTTGACATGTAAACAAAGCAAATGGCGCTTACACGCTAAAAATATATACAGTAGTTTATGCGTAATAACGCATCGAATGTTTATAACTACTTTTCGATACACTCCTTATCAGAACTCACCTCGCAAATCCAATTCAGTTTCGTTAGCCAAGGAATGCCAATCCAGAGTGTAGAATTCCGACTCTCTGTTGGCCGCCACTAGCTTGCTGCGTTTATGTTTCACTCACTCACTCGTCTGTTTCAATTCACCGAAGAAGATATAAAAAAAAACCTCGTTTCGCTTTTCCTGCCTCTGCCAGAACCATAATCTCGAAATTATTTATCTCCCTTACCACTAAGCATGAGTAGTAGCAGCAGCATCCCAGCAGTAGCCATGTCAACCACTGCCTGCCGTACAAAACATTCGCGACGCACCACGACACGACACACTAACTATTCGCGCTTTCGACACACTAACACACACATACACTGAGCGCTCCCGCACGGTTCTACACACCAATGACAACGCTGATGGATTCTATTTTAGTTATATAATGCGATCCAAACATTTTTCTTCATTTTTCATTGCTTCCACCGTCGCCAGCCTCCGACCGGCGTCGCGACGTCGTCGAATTCGTGTCACGGTACAACATTTCTCTCGTTTTCCGAACACAGGCGAACTGTTTTCCACCGCTGCTGCTCGCTGCGACTCTCGACTTTAATAGATATTTTTATTTTTCTTAATACTGTTTTAATACTTTTCCCGTTGTTCTTCCGACTTTTCACACAATTTTGACTCTCTGCCTTCGGTAGAGTAGACAAACAATTTTTTTTTCTCCTTCCCGGCTGGTACGTTCACTTTTTCGTTTGTAGTATTTCGATTTTCCTCTTCACCACCTCCTAGAAATGAAGAAACCCTGTAAGCAAAAAAAAAGAAAGAATCACACTTTGAAAAATAATCTTTTAATTTCTCGGCATGCCGCAAATCAGCTTCGCCACCGTCCGTCCGCTTCCAACGGTGAAGCACTTGCGATAATCGTCCCGCCGAGGATGCTCACTGCTTTTCACACAAGGCAAATTCCGGTCGTTATCCTTTGTTCGCTTGTTTCTTGTTCATCCCAGTCCACTTATCCGCCGTCGTCCTCATCGTCATCAGCGACCTGCACTTTGAAGTACCATCCAAGTAACCGTGGGAAATCCTCTGTCAGCCCAGATTCAGGCAGGACAACAAAGCAAGCACAGAGCAGAGCACCTCCATTCGACTCCCGCCTAGCGCCTAGCCTATTCGGATGCTGAGGCGGCGGGAGGCGAAAGAAAGTCACACAAAAACAATTATATAACTTTTGTGTGACATGGCACATGGAAATCCCCGATAGCGGCACACACTTCATATTCGGCCTCTTCTTTCCGTCTTTTTTTTTTGCTTTTTGGAAGAGGAATCCGCGGTTGGTTTATCTCGGCACAAATGGAATAATGAATGGACGGATGGTTGGTGGACGACAACGGTGGACGAGCGAACTAGAACCAACGTGAAAGAGAGTGAGCGTGATTGCTGGACTCTACCATTGGTCTGCAGAGCGAGAGAGAAAGATTGCAAGTGATCTCGGAACAAGCACCTAGAGAGCAGAGTCGATAGCGATGACCGTGGTCCTTGATGGTGAACCGTCGGGGGAGGTGGTGGGTTGGGTATGGTGTCTGTCGCTTGGAAGACCGGAAAAGTGGGACACGAGGAAAATGCCATTGGCTCTGACTCGCTGGCCTACAGAGTCCGAGTGTGGTGCGAAAAGTGAAGCGAACGATGAAAATGATCTGCCTCAATTTTAATTGTTATGAGAGCATCTGTCTGTTGTGCAAGCTTGTGCAATTGGTTAGTGAGATGTGATTGTTTAAATGAGAGTTGTTCTTGCTCGCCTACAGTAGGAAATGGAACGGTATTGTCATGCTGGGTGACGAGTTCGATTTTCAGTCCAGTCGAGAGGCTCAACTAAAAGTTGTGTATTTACATCAACGTTAGATCCCATTAGAAACTGTCAAACTGCAAAAAAAGACTAAACTTTGATCAACCGCTAACTTGTTCAGTCGACCTTTTTTATATAACTTTTAGGTTTAGAATCAAGTCTCGGCAGAGTAACAGTTTCTTTGCTTTAATTTTTTCAATGCTGTTAGGGTGAAAGTTTCTGGGAAAATAGAAGTAGGCTCTGGCTTCGGTGCTCCACTAAAAGCTGTTATTTTGACGTAGGACTACGTCTTAGTTTGGAACGTCACAAAATATGCTTAGATTTTGAACGTTAATAACTAATTCATTTAACTATTGATGTCTACAATGTTTGCACCAATCCGTCGGAACATTTTCTACGCTTCGATTTCAATATATTAAATTATTGATTTTTGACCTACAACTATTGAAATTAACGGAAATACAGTGCCGATTTTCAGACTAAATTTACTAAATACACCGTACTTTACTAGCACAGACTTCAAAATTAGGTAAGGACCGTCTCATATGCAAAAGTGGACGATATATAAGGGGAACACCTTCACATTTGCTTCATGCATCAGTAGACTTCTCGCTATGCATTCGTGTGCGACAGACGTATTCTTTTCTGCTCGGTTTTCCGGTTTAATTCAGTTGTGCTTGTAGCACAATGCTTTCTCGCGACGTTGTTAGACCCACGGTTCGACCTTTCTCCTGCGCTCGGCCATCTCGGCTCGAAGTAGCAAAGTTTAGAACGGAGCTGCAAAAACTTGCGATAAAACAGCCACTACCGATCGCGGTGGCGATGATGCGCAGCAAAAACGACGCTGCAGAACGGCGAGCAGCAATGGCTGCCGCTAGTTAACAAGCCGTCGGCACAAAACGACCGCCAAACAACGATGCCGCCGCCGGACCGTCGGATGCCAATGCCAGACTACTGGCAAACAATCAATTTGCTGCGATGCCGGGTCAACACGTACCCAAGAAATTAAAATTTCCCCCGCTTTTTACCACCTCGAAGGATGTAGAGTTGCTTCGCAATGGGCACTAAAATCATGTGCTCTACGGAGAATGATTTTCAAGCCGTGAGAAAACTCCTAGTGTCAGAAAAACAGCAGTTCTTGACCCACGATGCTCCCGGCAGCAAGCCGTTGAAGGTGGTAGTTCGTGGTCTTCCGGATTATGACCCAGAGGAAATAATGTCCAAGCTCAAATCGGTAAAATTGAAACCGATCAAAGTGTTTCCATTCGGCGCAAGGGACCCGGAAACTATCGGGACAAATTATTCTTGGTCCATCTGGAAAAGGACTCCACCCGTCTGAACGATCTCCAGAAAATAAAAGCTCTCTTCAACATCATTGTTAAATGGGAGCGTACCGTCCGCTCAAGAACGACGTCACGCAGTGTGGAAACTGCCTTTCCTTCGGACACGGTACCAGAAACTGCCACATGAAATTGCGTTGTGGCAAATGTACCGGAGCTCATGTGACAGCTGAGTGCATCCAAATAGACGAAGGTGCTGAACCTAAGTGCGCCAACTCTGGTGCCAACCACGAAGGAAGCAACCGATCGTGCCCAAAGCGATCGGAATACGTTGAAATCCGCAAGCAGTCAACAACCAAACCGAGTAAATCACAACGACGACCGCTTCCACCGGTGACCGAGGAACACTTCCCGCAGCTACGGTACAAAGTACCAAATCTACCACCTCTCGAAGTAAACCATCGACAGCGAAACCGCCAACCGACCACTACAGTCCAACACCGACTTGTAGCCGCCGCGACAGCCCCACCAGTACAACACGTCCCTCCTCCAGTCTGGGGAAACTAGGCGTCAAGTAATCCAGCTACCAATCAGTCTGGTGATGGCCTCTAGACGCCGGAACAAATTATGGAGTTCATCCAAAACCTGCATCAACAACTGCACCGTTGCCGTTCAAAGGAGCAACAAATTAACGCTGCCAGCTTGGCTGATGAACTTCATCAACAAACATGGACCGTGAAGCCACCATCAAGATTCTTAACTGGAATGCTTGTTCCGTCCGGAACAAAAACCTTGAGCTAACCGATTTCCTCAACGAGAAGGAAATCGACATCGCCATTATCACCGAAACTCACCTCAAGCCGGATGTTAATGTCTATATTCCTGACTTTCGGATCTTCAGACTCGATCGGACAAATTCAAAAGGAGGTGGTGTTGCCATTGCTTTGCGATACAACATCAACTGCCGCCTGCTGCCGAGTTTCCAGCTCAAAGCAATTGAAACTATCGGTGTGGAGGTAGACACCTCCGTCGGATCAATCGTCATCATTGCGGCCTACTGCCCCTAACAAGCGGCGGCGGTCTTACGGCATGACATCGTCAAGCTAACTCGGCGGCAGGGGCAATTCATCATCGCTGGCGACCTCAACGCAAGACATGAAGGCTGGGGAAACACCCGTTGGAACACTAACGGATCCATCATCCAACATGACCTGGAGGAGGGCCACTACATGTTGCTGAGTCCGGACTCTCCTGCCCGTTTAAGTCAAACCGGGACTCACTAAACCCTCGAGATCTTCCTCACGAACATGGCAAACAACATCCCCCAACCGGTCTTATACCAGGAGCTCAGCTCGGACCACCATCCGGTGGTGGGCGAAGTTGGCTCCTCGGTAAATCGACACCCTATCACCAGACGCAACTACCACCGAGTCAACTGGGAACTGTTCCAGCGAAGTGTCGACGACCCTGTCGATTATGATACGCTCCCCGAGACGCCCGAAGACATCGACCGACAGCTGCGCAACATCGACGAAGCAATCGCCCGAGCCCGTAAACAGCACGTCCCTTCAGTAAACCAGGTGAGTGAGTCTCTGAACCTTGACAGGACGACCAAGTACATTATTGGAATCCGCAACTCGATCCGAAGACAATTTCAACGTTCCGGTCTACCTCACCCTAAGACCAGTTCGAATCGCCTTACTAAACTTATCCAAGCCAGGATGATGGATCTCAGAAACTGGCATTTTGAATCAAAAATTCGCACTCTCCCAGATTGTGCAAAACCCTTTTGGAAGTTAACCAAAATCCTAAAAAATAAGCCAAGACCAATTCCTCCGCTTAGTCCGCTCGACCAGAACTCGGTTCCACCTCTACTTATCACTCCTGCTGAAAAGCCCAACGCACTAGGTCAACATTTCGTAAACTCACACAACCTTGGCCAATCTATTGTGAGCCTACATGAGCCTACGATTACAGAGGCAAAGAATCGCCGAAACACCCATGGTTGTCCCTGACAATAGTAGCATATCAGCTGAAGAGGTGATAGCTGCCATCAAGCGAGCCAAGAACATGAAAGCCGCTGGTGTCGACGGAGTCATCAACCTTGAGTTGAAAAACTTGAGTGTTGATTTCTTCCGACACCTTGCAGCGGTCTTTAACAGATGCTGGGAGCTTAGCTACTTTCCTTCTAACTGGAAAATAGCTAAAGTAATCCCTATTCGCAAGCCTGGCAAAGATCCTACCAGCGCTAAAAGCTATCGCCCCATCAGCTTTTTGTCCTCCATCTCGAAGCTGTTCGAAAAGCTGATCCTCAGCCGTTTACTGGATTTTGCAAACCAGAATAACATCTTCCTCCAGGAACAATTTGGGTTCAGGATAGGTCACTATACTATCCACCAACTGACGCGAGTTACTAACATCCTCAAACGGAACAGGTCCGTTGGAAAGACATCTGCCATGGCATTGTTGGACGTCGAGAAGGTGTTCGATAATGTCTGGCATGATGGTCTGGTGTTTAAGCTGCATCGATACAACTTCCCGATCTATCTTGTTAAGATCATCAAGAACTATCTATTGGACCGATCATTCAGGGTCTTTCTGAACAATTCACATTCTGAAACGTTTAACGTTGATGCTGGTGTTCCCCAGGGTAGCCTCTTAGGACCTGCCCTATTCAACATCTTCACGTCAGATGTTCCTCCCCTTCCGGGTGGTGGTATTTCGTCGAGGTTTGCGGACGACACTTCCATCATCTACAAGGGTCGAGTGATACGTGGTCTGACAAGAAAACTTCAAGAGGGCCTCAATGTCCTGCCCGATTACTTCAACAGATGGAGGAGTTGTATCAATGTAGCTAAAACTCAGACGATTCTGTTTCCGCATTCAAAGTCACCTCGACTTATTCCGCCACGAGATGTCAAATTCCACCTCTGTAACACTCCGATCGATTAGTCCGGGGAAGTAGTCTACATCGGTCTCACCCTAGATAGCAAGTTGTTGTTCCGATCGCATATTGACAAAACATCAAACAAGTGTAGAACCTTATAAAGATCTCTGTATCCGCTGATCAACAGAAAGTCCACTATATCGACCAAGAACAAGCTTGCGGTTCTCAAACATATGATTCTTCCCGTGGTACACTACGGTTTGCCTATCTGGGAGAGTTGCGCCAATTACCACCATCGGAAACTGCAGGTTGTTCAGAACACCACTCATCGGATGATTTTGAACTGTCCTCCGAGAACCAGAAATTCTGAGATCTATCGCCTGGCTGACGCTACAGACCCTCGGCGAAAGAAAACGTATAATCCTGTAAAGGTTCAGAGAATCCTTCCTGAGGTCACCCCATCCGATCATCAGTCAGCTGGTAAATTAAGCTTAAGTTATTGTAGTTAGGTAGGTTATCAAATTCTTTAAATTAAACACATTCCCAAGACGGATAAACAAATTAAATGTAAGACAACACAACAAAAAAATTATTAAAATTATAAAACCATGTAATAAAGATGTAGAGAGATGATAAAAGATATAAAGATGACGAATTAAAATGATAATTAAAACATGGAATAAAGATACAATTTAGTTAGTAGTTAGTTATTTGCTGCATTTATCATCAGTTCGAACATGCGACTCGTACGGTCGAGTTTTTCACCCGCTCTCCGAAAAGTTTTTCGGTGTTTTTTCGTTCGTTCTTACGTTTTGGCGCGTGGTGCCTTGTATCCCTGCTGCTGGCTCCTAGAGAATGGAGATCGAGGAGACGCCCCCCGATGTAGCTGGCACGTCCGCTAAACGAGACAAGCGGAAGAAACCCGACGTCGACGCAAACGTAAATCAGCAGCTGCTGAGTAGCAATGACTTTAGTGCACTAACAAACGAGTCCCGGCCAATTATCTCCGCTCCGAAAAGTACTCGTACGACGAAACAACCACCTCTGGTGGTAAATAAAACGTCGAATTTACGATGCTGGCCTCAAAAATAGAGCCACAAAATCACCAGGTTTGGTACAAGGATCCACTATACCTCTATTTACTACTTACGACTACAGTGAAGTGCGTAAGAGCCTCGAAGAACAGGGTTTCAAGTACTACACGTATGACAAGCCTTCCGATCGGCCCTACCGGATCCGATCAGCCCTACTCATCAATCGTCTGAAGGAGGAACATGACCTGGATACCAAAGCTTTGCACATCATCCGACGAAAGGGTGAATATGCAATCTTGGGTGAGGCGTTCTATTTGGTACACTTCACTAAAGGATACACGAACCTGACCAAACAGCGGGAGGTAAAGCATAAAGAACAGTTCTTGGTACGCTGGGAGGCGTACCCAAATAAGCGCGTGGATGTAATGCAGTGTATGCGTTGCCTGTCCCAAGTTCACTGCACCCGGAACTGTCATCTCAGTAGACGGTGCAACATCTGCGGAGGAACCCACGATACAAAAGAATGCTCAACAAAAGATGCTCCTGCCAAACCATGCGCCAACTGTGCGGAGCCCACCAAGCTACGGAACGGAACTACTCGAAAGCCAAAAACAATTCAGCATGGCCCCGCCCGCTCCTGCCCTGAGTAATGAAAACTACCCTGCTCTGCCGAACAGTTCGGCAACCGTCGGAATTCCAAGATTCGTGGCAAATTAGTCCACCCCCGGGATCATCATAGCTGAGGTGACAGCTGCTCCAACCGATTCCCCTCCCGAGGAAATTAAAGATGCGCTCTATAGCTCAGCAGGACAAAAGGTATCCGTTACGAGATACTGCCGCATCCGAAGACCAGCATCATTGAAGCCATCGGCGTGCAATCGTTGCCCTCCTTGGAGATACCACGTTATTCACCGTCTACATTGCCCCGGCAGTGCGCGGACTGCAATGGCACCTCACAGCTCTTCGTGAAAGACCTTGAAAACTCACCATCAGCCGATCCCGCTTCATTGTGACCGGTGATCTCAATACTCACCATACCTTGTGAAAAAATTATTCGACCAACAAAAACGGCAACCTTTTGGCTAATCACCTTAGCTCAGGTACGTGTGCTATCCACTTCCCAGACGATCCGACCTTTTTATCCCCAGCTGGAAGTACATCAACCCTAGACGTGTTCCTATCCGACTTGGCACTCTCGAAGCCGGTCACCCATCACTAGCTAAGTTCCGACCACTATCCGGTGATGTGCGAACTGGACTCTAACCCAACGCAAGTTCCACTGTCTGGAAGATGGCAAATTTTTTAAAGCAGAAGCCGAAAGTAATCCCGCCGCTAAAGGACGACACTGGGGACATACTGGTATCCCTGTTGGAGAAGGTCAACGCACTCACCAATAAACTCGTTAAGGCTCACAACCTCGGTGCGTCCACAGGAAAATATTATACATCGCAACAAGTTGCTATCAACCAACACGGCCATGGTCCTACTGGATGTGCAGAAGGCCTTTGACATCGTGTGACACGACGGCTTGATCCACAAACTGGTACAGGCGAACTTTCCGAGCTACCTGCCGAGAATGCTAAGGAGCTATCTAACAAATCGTTCTTTCAGAGTATCGCTTGCAGGAGCAACGTCTGCTCTCAAATCGATCCCAGCCGGCGTACCCCAAGGTAACCTTTTAGGCCCATCCTGTACAATCTGTACACCTCAGACATACCCCAGCTTCCAGCTGGCTGCAACAAACTACCAGAGTTGCAACAAGGGTTAACCGCTTAAGTGACGTACCTCAGTAGCTGGAAGATAAAGGTGAACGAAGGCAAAAGTCAAGCTATCCTGTTCAGACACGACCTTCTCCGAAACTTATACCTCCACCCTACTGGGTAAACGGATCAGCGACAACAAACGGAACTACCGTGCTCACACCGAAAAACTGCGGAACAAGTGGCTCAAAGCATTGTATCCACTCATAAACCGAAGGTTCCGGCTATCGCAGCGGAGCAAACTGGCCGTCTTCAAAACTATTATCGCCCCGGTGATGAACTACGCCATGCTGGTGTGGGGAAGTTGAATTACGACGCCGTGCCCAGAACGAGAACCAGCGATCTCCACCGTGCCACTGAATTCAAGACAGTGAGAGAACGCATCAAAGTATCTGTTGGTGCATTTATAGACAATTGCCGTCACTCTAAGAGCCCGATAATCAGTACATTAGGATCGTCGTTTGCACACCTCGTGGATACAGCTACGGTGAGCAATAATTCATTGAAGACACTCCTCGATCGCTCATCTGCGCTCCAAATGTGTGATCTTTCTCCCAAGCAAAGAAAACGGATTGTGCACAAACCGTAAACCGTCAGGGGTCTTTTAGAAGTATCAACAACAGTGCTCTTTCATAGATTCCTCGAAACGTGGTAGAAAACCCGATCCTGCTGATCCTACAATCGACAGAAAATTATTTCAAGCGTCATCCTTCAGCTTCAGTCCGAGATGTGCCAAGGGAAAATGGACCTGCAGACTCATCGCAAGCAGAAGCAGCCAAAACGAAGCATCAAACAGGCTGAATATTTTAGTGAAACCACAATTGTGAAACCGAGGGCTCGAAAACTGTACGACTATCTGCTGACCAAAAAATCTGTCTGCATGAAAGATTGCTACCCTTGATCAAACAGCATAACAAGCTAACAAACTTTTTGCCTGATCTTGCTTCCTGCCATTACTCTAAATATGCACTAGAGTGGAACAAAAGAAACAATGTCGTTTTTGTACGAAAAGAGATAAATCCACCAAACTGCCCAGAGATTCATCCTATCGAAAATTTCTGGGCTTTGACGAAAGTGAAACTGAGAAAACACATGGAACCAGCGGATAGTGTTAAAAAATTTAAGAAAGATTGGCCAAAAATGGTGAAAATGATATGAGAAAGCACTGTGCAGAAGCTTATGAGTAGTGTTAAGGGACAAGGTAGAGAACTCGCCTAATCTACGAAAAATCAAGCAAATTGAAATTAAAACGGAAAGAAAACATTGTTTGAGAATAATATAATCAAAAAGCACAGTACGGGCTTTTTTATTTGAGAAAGAAATTGTATTCATATTTTGCGGAACAGGCTATGCTGTGGCCACGATAAGCAGCTCGAAAGGCGAAAACGTTAAAATAGTGAGAAGTAGTGAGATAGTTCTGAATGAAACGGTTCACCATCCAAGAGACCAAGTTCGCCAAAAAACGACATCCTACTAGGTGGTCAGTACCTGCTCCAGCTGAAACAGGAATTTCATTTGCACACTTACGCCACGATTTCAAATTTCCTTCAGTTTGTTTTCATTTCCGGTTCGCTCTGGTCATATTGAATCCTTAAGACTTCCACTTTATTCGGGTTTTTTTTGATAATTCAAGAGAAAGATTTTAATGAGTTTTAAAATGACTATTTAATAGACTGCGTGATTTCTGAAATCTTCAACGAGAATTTATGGCAATAAAATATAGTCTTAAGATTGTGCTTGGGAAAAATGCAACACTTTCTTTTGGGTATAGCTTTTAATTACAAGAATATGAACAGAGATGAAATTTCGTACTTTATTTGATGAAATTTCTTTTAAAACTAGTCTAGAATTTAATGTTAGCATGTGCCAAATTTCGTCAAAATCTTTCAAGTGGTTATCGACATAGCTTCTATGCTTGAAGTGATTCGATAAAAATTTATGAGCACGGTCGTGTAAAATCCAGGCCAGTCCCACAGGTGGATCGCGAAACATCCGTGTCCCGTGTGGTAAAAGCGTTCAAGGAGACCCAGACGACCCAGCAGCAAGCTAGCAACGGAAGAATAGCGAAGACGACCGACCCTCTTGAACGCAAAGAAGGAGAGCGATAATGTGGCCAAAAAGGTCATTGCTTCCGTCTGGTTTGTCCAGCAGACAATAAAGCGGGCCGGACTTCATGTCTTCAAGGCAAGGAAGGCTCATAACCAAACCGATAAACAGAATACGGTGGCCGAATCTCACGCCAGGACGCTGTACCGCGAGTGGTTGGTGCAGATCCCCGACCTGGAATTTCTCGTCCGCACTGATCCCGCGCCTGTATGTTCCGGAATTGGTTCCGGAGTAGTTCCGGAAGAAAAGGTCGACAAATTTGCCAAGAAGTACTTGGCGTGGCAGGTGATCTGTGGGTGTGAAAGGCGACACTTTGTTTTGGCCGCATCTGGCATCGTGCCATTACGCAATACCGGTGATGGAGTGGTACGAAACCAACGATGTTGTTTTTGTGCCGAAGAAGGCAAATTCGCCAAGCTCGCCAAAAAAAGTTCTACGCGATTATACAGGGCAAGCTCTGGAAAACAGGGGAGGTCTCCCAAAACGATAAGGATTTGAAGAAAAAGTGGATTAAAGTAAGTAAGAAATCTACACAAGTGTTGCACGAGGATTTGATGGGTAGCGTTACAAATTTGCAAGAACATAGCTCACAGGTGTTTATTTATTCACTGAGAATTTCGAAAATATTATAATCGCTCGTGAACCCCCATAACAGTGAAACTTATGCTGCAGTCATTTTTTGTCTGTTTGCCATTTTTTCGAGTACAATCTTTTGGCAGTTCTACATTCATAAAGTTTGATTGTGGTGAGTAGATGTGTGTATGCCATTGTTATCGAGTTCAATTTTATCTGCTGTTAATAAAGTGAACCAAGCGCTTCAGAAACATAATATGACAATTAACATTGCACACACGCTGATACAGGAACTGTTATCAACCGTGAAAGCCATGCGTGAAGATCTTCTTGAAGAGATTAGGGGCTAGTCATAAACCTTTCTTGGGGGGGGGTCAGATTTGACCAAAGTCTACGCTCCATACAAAACTTCAAAAAAATGTACGGATAAATATCTACTCGGGGAGGGGGGCTGAGATTTTCAAAAATGAGTCTACGTGATCTATGAACAGGCCCTTACCACTTCGTCTAATCGTGTTTATTGTGGTATAGGAATCGACGATATTTTTCCCGAACGAAAACAGCGGAAGAAAAAACGAGAAGCAAGAATCTCTCATGGAACAATATGGTTTGGAAATCAACGCTATCTGCGACAAAATGACTGATGAGTTGAATTCCAAATACGAAGGATTAGCGGAGATTTCCATTGAGTTTTCATTTCTTCAATCAACTGAAATGAAATGAAGATATATGCAGCGGGTTTTTCTTTAAATTATGTTGAAGAAGTCGATGGGGCTGAACTTGTTTCTCATTCGAAAGTGTTCAAAGCTCAGATTTCACAAATTTTGAATGACGTCGAAAAATCAACTCTCAGCGACTTAGGTGTTTTCAGTGGTTCCCTCCATATGTAATACTTGTATCCGCCACAGAAAAAAATAATTAATTTTAACAAGCGTGTAAAACTTCCTCTCGTTTAATTTCAACCCAAAGGAGGCGTAAACAACGAAGTTGTATGCAATTTTCCCTGCACCATACAACAATGTTGATAATCTGTCTTACAACAGGCTAGATGCAGGCGTTATCTGACCTCAATTTACATGAAACATCCCATTAATTTCTGCCAAATCTAGCATTCCCTTTATGTGCATTAGAAACCGCATAAAATTCAATGTTTCTTTTTATCTGTGGCGAGTATAACGACGAGCTTGCGAACTTTTTGGATCATGCCCGTGATCGAAGCTTCAGCAAACTTAAATCATCAAAAATTATTTACGATCTGTTTTGGGACATGATGAACACTTAAATGCCGAAGAGGCGGAATGCCAAGACAGCATCGGTATAGTGGACGAGGGTGACGTGCCAACTACTACGAAATATGAAGTTAAGGATGCCCTTTAGCAGCTTAAGAATAACAAGACAGCTGGAAAGAATAGCATCGGAGCTGAACTTATAAATATGGGCCCGGATTAGTTGGCGACTTGTCTGCATCGGCTGATAGTTATGATTTGGGGTACAGAACAGCTACCGGAGGAATGGAAAAGGGACGTTATATGCCCAATATACACAAAGACTAACAAGTACGAATGTAAAAACTATCAAACGATCACTATTCTCAACGCCGCCCGCAAAGTTCTGTATCTTCCGTCGTCTGTCGCCACTAGTAAGCAGATTTGTGGGAAGTTATCAAGCCGGTTTTGTGAACGGTCAATCGACAACTGACAAAATCTTTACGTTTCGGCAGATCCTTAAAATGTGTCGCAAATATCAAGTCCCTACACACCACCTATTCATCGACTTCAAGGCCACATACGATCCGTTTGATCGTGAAGAGCTACGAAAGATTATGGACGGGAACCTTTTTCGCAAAGGACTTCGACAACTCGATGGTCTTTCCTACCTCCTGTTCAACATTGCGCTAGAAGCTGTTATGAAACGCTTTAACATGCAGGGTATGATGTTCAATTAATCCGGCCAGTTTTTCTGCTTCGCTGATGACGTGGACATTGTTGGCAGAACGTTCCAGGTGGTAGCTATCAGTGTACACCAAACACCAAGTGGAAAAGGTTGAATTGAAGATGAATGCGCCAAAAACTAAGTATCTGTTGGCTGGGCGTGACAGAACTTGCATAGGCAGAACTGTGATAATCGAAGGATTTGAGTTCAAGGGGGTGGATGAGTTTGAGTACCTCGGATCATTGGTTACGTCGGATATAAACTGCAGCAGAGAAATTCGGAGACGCATTATAATAGACTCCACACGACCTTGCGGTCTGGTATACTTCACCTCCGTACAAAGTATACCATGTACAAAACGCTGATAAGACCGGTAGTTCTCTATGGGCATGAGACGTGGACAATGCTCGAAGAGGACCTGCAAGCACTTGAAGTTTTCAAACGACGCGTGCTTATGACCATCTTTGGCGGTGTATGTGAAAACGGTGTATGCGGAGAGGCGATGAACCTACGAGTAGCTGGCGCAGCTCTGCTGCGCCAAACACAGTATCCGTTCAGAAAGTCGCTAAAGTTGTAAGAACGTCTGAACTAGCAACCCCGCAAAAATAGTGTTTGCCTCAAATCCGAGCGCAGTGAACTAGGTGGTTAAACCAAGTGGAGCAAGACCTTGGAAGTGTGGGACATTCGAGGAACTGGAGACAAGCAGCCCTCAACCGAGTTTTATGGAGAAATATCGGCCCTAATAGGACGTTGGACCAGCATAAGTAAGTAAGTAAGTATGGAACAGGACCGGCATACGAACCTCGCTTTTATTTCTATTGAACATGGAATTTTATTCAGAATTGATTGAAATGCGCTTAGCATGGATTTGGCGAATATAAAAGCACGGATGGTTAAGTTTTACCTCTGACAAATAAAGGGAAAAAAATTGCACATCAAAACCTACATTTCACTGTTGCTAAATTATTGTTACGAATATATTTTAACTGAAACCTAATGAAAAACAAAGGACATGGGAACCTCGGAACCAACTAAGTTAACTCCTATGAGCTATGGATTTCCCAATATCGTTGTTGCTATTTGCGCGGTCCCTAACAAGCGCGCTTATTGAAGGGAATGCCGCATCTCGTTAATGATCAATGGAGCCATGAGCTAATACCGCAAACACAATTTGCATTTCTTAATTTCCTCAAGTTGTTTGTTTTATTTCCAATGCACCTTAGTTATATCGGATCTTAAGAATTTCCACTTTTGATTGAGGGTCATTCGGAATGGTGTCAATTCATGTAAATGTAGTGAAAAAAATTCGGATTCAAATTTCTCAACGTTTTCTCAACCACCGATCGAAACACTGCTTTTTAAAATAATGCCTCAGAAAAATTATTGGTGGTAACAAAATATTACCTAAATCTAAATCTAATAAACTTTATGCTTCCCATGTTCGAACTGAGGAGCGTTATAAAAACTAAAGCTGCGAAAGAGTAGGCAAAAACCAGAGGAGCCAAGTGCGAGTACCGTCAACGGTAATCGGCTTTAAAGAAGGAAGTAAAACGCTGCTGCCGACGGGACAAGCGAGCGTGAGTGAACTCCCTGGCTGATGAAGAGGAGAAAGCCGCAAACACTGGCCTCCTCTGAGATATCTCACGATGCCTGAGTGGAGCAAGGATGAATCCGAAGATTCCTGTGAAGGATGCGACTTACCGACCCCAACTGGTCAGTGGGTTTGAGCACACCGAACAACTTCTGCACGTTACGACGTCCAACCAACCATCAACATCTCGGCATGATCGGCCACAGATGCGGCGCATCACTCGCGTCAACTCCCAGGCCCCATCACTGCAGGAAATCGAAGCAGCTATCCGAAGTATGAAACCCAATAAGGCTCCCGGGGTCGATCGCATATCAGCAGAGATGCTCAAAGCTGACCCCATGTTATCCGCACAAATGTTGCATTAGTTATTCTGTAAAATCTGGGACACCACGACATTTCCGGCCGACTGGATTCAGGAGAAAATCGACGCAATTCTCCGGCGGCAGAAGGCGGGATTCCGTGCCGGAAGATCTTGTGTGGACCATATTGTCACGCTCCGAATCATTCTGGGGCAGGTCAATTAATTCCAAGAGTCTCTCTATTTGGTATTCATTGACTTGTAGAGCCGTGAAAACCACTGCGACCAATTAGAGGACCTATTCATTGACTTCATTGACGAAAAATCTTTGTGGGGCGCCCTGAGACGCAAAAGAGTCCCGGTTAAAATCGTCAACCTCATCGAAACGCAGCACAAAGCTTTCACATGCAAAGTCCTGCATAACGGAGCCTTGTCCTACCCCATACGGGTAGTTGCCGGTGTGAGGTAAGGATGTATATTATTACCTACTGTTCCTCACCGTAGCCGACGAGATCATTGGAGATGTTCTTGACCGTGTACCAACCCGTGGGCTGCTTTGGCAACCTATCACTATGAAGCACGTCAACGACTTTGATTTGACTGTTGACGTTGCTCGCCGGAAGCTCTCTGCAGCAGGTCTCACCATCAACGTCAACAAGACCTAATATCAACACGGACAATCCTTCCAATTTTTGCGGTAGCGGGGCAAGCAGCGGAGAAAGTCGATAGCTTCCAATATCTTGGCAGCCAGATAGCGTCAGACGGCTAAACCAAGAGCATCATAGGTGCATGAATAAAGAAGGCTAGGGCTGTTTTTGCGAGTTAAAGAAATATATGAAGGTTAAACCAGATTAGACAATGCACCAAAATCAGAATTTTCAACTAAAAAGTGAAATCTGTGCTGTTATACGCCAGCGAGATGTGGGCGTATCAGCGGAGAGTACTAAAAAGCTGCCTGTCTTCATCAACCGATGCCTGCGGTATGTAACTTGTTTCTGGTGGCCTCACAATTGGATCTCAAATGCTGAGCCGATATCCGTGGAACTTCGAGAACGAAAGTGGAGGTGGGTCGACCACACACTACGAAGAAGCGGAAACGAAATCTGCAAACAAGCGCTTGATTGGAACCCAGCAAAACGTCGCAGCAGAGGCAGACCCAAGGTCTCGTGGCGTCGGAGCCTCAATAAGGAAATAAAGGAAGTCGACCAAATGCAACCATAGGGATGGGCAGGAGGCATAAGTAAAGTAAGTAAGCTACCGGGTCCGAGCTTTAGAAATGGATCCATCAATTGCATTTTCCTGCCATAGCCGAGAAACAAGTTAAAGGCTCGCCTCAAGCATTTTTTCAATGGGAAAACTGTAATTCGTGGCACCCACAATCTTATTTGCGGATTGCATGAATGTTGCAATTTTTGCATCATATATGCGTCTGGCAGTAACGGAAGTTGTCTGAAAACGCTCTTCCCAAAGCATGGATTTGACTCAATCAAAGGAGACGCATGGTATTTTGTTCCCCGCAGCGCCGCCTACTTCAATGGAGCCTCCAAGTCAGTTCCTCAAACAACAGCTACCCGACCGGATAAAGCGGAGCACTACTTGAAACGAAACATGAGTAGCACAGCAAAGCCCCGGGAACAGTCGGAAATGAAAACATGGCAATTAAATAAAGCCCTTCTAATGCTGCTACTGCTGTTAGTTGTCTTCCTTACTTGCTCACTTATGGACGGTGATCCAATTCGCTCGACACCACTTGACAATGAAACATTCAACGTTTGGATTATCGGGGATCCTAATAAATTATTCAACCCACTATCAGCCAACACCGAAGGTGGCTTCCCTCCTGGCAATTGTTCGAATTTCCACCGGCCATTAAAGCGACTTATCCATTGCGTTCGTCGTCATCGTCGTCGTCGTCGTCGTCGTCGTCGTCTTCGTTGATTGATGATCGCTCCGCCTGTTTGGATGCTACAAATATCCAAACATTTCGCTCCTCGCGCGCTTTGAGCGCGACTCTAAATCATCCTCAAGCCCCCGGTATTTAGCTCTAGAGCAAGAATGTGTGTCGCTGGTTGTACTTTTCGTTGCTGTTGTTTTTGTTGCTATAGTTACTGCGATGCTGCCTTTGGCAGCTGCTGCCGTTGCTTATTCTTGGTTTCTTTTCGCTCTTGGTCATGAGGACACACTGCGCTCTGTGATACATATGCATCAGTATGAGATTATTGATTGCAGTTTTTGCCAGTGGCAAAATAGCATAAGAAATTTTTCCCGACACCCTCCTCCCTCAACCCCTTCGGACTCGTTTGGAACAAGTTAGGTTATTTGCTCACTACTCACTTCTTCCACACTCTCTCGTTCCTTTGCTCTCTTGCCACTGAAGTCAAATCCAACAGTATCTGTAATTGAAGCTTGTCAGCCAGGAAGCTGCAACTACCAACTTTTCCTACCGAGAAGACCAACCGGACCCTTTGCATTCAACATCGGTCCTCCGTTAAGATAAACGTCACAGCACAAGTAGGCAGCGAAGGAGCTCTCATCCCAACCCCTCTCACTGCTCGTGCAACAAAAACGCACTCTTGCTCTCTGCATGCAGCTGCAGCTCACGCTCACACTCTTGCCGTTTGCCGTGTGCATCCTTCAGATGTTTCCCGAAACCCCTCTTCCTTCTCTTCACCCCCTCGAAATTCATCATTCACTTTCTCCAACTCACCGTTGAGGGTGAAAATTCGCCTTGCTTTTGGAGAAAAAATTCCTCTAATCAGCACCTGATCATCACTTCACAACGGCACACTTGAATTGATTCGTAATTTTTCGTTTGCTCTCCACCCCCACTTTTCTTCTCAATCACTTACAACCACTCTGTTGATTACGGGGCTGGGGTTTTCGCGATCAGCTCGCACAAAAAAAAATCATCATCATTCTCTCCACTTGACAAAAGTGTTCTTTTCTTAGACTCAGACACGGCATCCCTTGCCGTCGTCAATCTACCACCCGTCCGTGGCTGGTATTACGAATGAACGCGAACAGCCAGGCCCGTATTCACCTAGAAGGCACAGACATTCGCACAGTCAAATGGCCACCACCACACAATCGCGCGACCCGTGGGTTATACGAAGCACGATTTTCCCGAAAACTCGAAGGACAGATAGTTTTTGAAGATACTGCTTCAACGCCTACTGTATTCCGCTGTCACTCACACAGAAGCACGAAATTTCACGGCAAGCCATGAGCAGAATAGAGCAATCAACTTTTTTTTTTCTTCTCCAACTATTTTACTCGGACAACGGTCAGGCGTCGGACGAATCTTCCGCACGGAAACACGACTGCTCGCCGTCAGCGCTCGGACACTTCTGTCAAATTAGAATGCTCTTGCATTCTCCCACAGCATCCCGTCGCAATCGAATGGGGAGCAAAGAGCATAAATTCTCGTGTGCGGAATAACTCTACCGACGGAGAACTGTCGAAAACGAGAGCGAGAATTTTCGTGCGCTTCGAATGTGACAAATTTCACGGAAAACGGAACGAAACGGATGAAAGCATACTGAATGGCAGAGAACCGTTAAAAGGAAAAATTATTAGATTTCCGTTCCGTTCGCCCGTCTCCTCTGACCTTAGCAGTCATCACTTCTTTTTTCTTCCGAATCTCAGTAAAGGAGACGGAAAGGAAATGCTTTTGCTGCTGTCAGACATACACAGTTTATATGCTGCTACGATGACGATGATGATGATGATGATGATGATGATCACTCGGTACATGTGGGGCACCGGGTGAAGCGGGGGGAAAAGTTGAGCGCCCCGGTTGTCACTGATGGCAGGCATGTGAATGCCAAGTAAGCGTCGGTGAGTGTGACACTGAATTGTAAGTATACAACCGTCATGTGGGGTGGGTTTGAATGCGATCACATTTGGACTTGAGTGAAGTGAATAATGTCTCATTGTTTTTGCGGCACAAACTGCGGGGAACTTTTGGATTATCGGAAGATGCTTGCATTTAGCTGGAAGTTTATTAATTATTATTAAACAGTACTGGACAAAAATAGCATGCACTAGTAATACTTTTGAACTTTATTTATTCTCTCAGTTTTTAAAATAGTAAACGTTTGCATAAAAAAAATGGACGTTTTTTTTCGGATGGTGATAAAAAAACAGTAAAGAGAGATAATTGCTTTTCATTAATTTCCCTTGGAAGGTAATTATTCAAGCTTCTTTGCAAAAAAATTCTACGCCATTGCGGCCTTCCGGCAGTTAACCAAAACATTCGCCATGGTGGACGAAAACATACTTGTAGGCATGTTTTTGAGTTCTTTCTTCGTTTTATTTATCAACTCCTCCTCAGTTTTCGCGACAAACGATGTCCGTTTTCGACGCGGCGGGGTGCCGTTCTTTGAACGCGCACACTTCTAAACGGAGTTTCTTCACTGTTTTTGCCATCACGGTTAGAGTTCGGCTGATAGAGCTGTCAAATTTGGCCTGCTGAATCATTGGTTACTATGATTGATGCTGCAGTAGTAGTTTTGTCAGTGTGGGTGAAGGTAAACCCATGAAAAATCGGCAAGTTTTGTCCATTTTTTTGAATGCAAACGTTAGTGGACAAAATTTAGCATGCACTTGTAATACTTTTGAACTTTCTTAATTCTCTCAGTTTCTAAAACAGATAGGTCTTCAAAGCAATCCTTAAAACCAATTCTGGTTATTTCAGGCGTATAACACTCGTCCTGGTTTGGATAATAAAACTTCATTCATAACTGTTTGGTCTACCAACACTTCCTATGCCTTTTTAAAGCCAAACTTTGTACAAAGTGGACCAGACGGTTGTGAAAGCAAGTTAATAAAACCTTTATAAGACCATAAGGATTGTTGTTGTCTCGATGAGTGGACTGTTCTATTCGATTGGCAACTGCTTCCCAGATTGATGAAGGGAAATGTGAATTTTTCACACGAATTAAAACATTTGATTTTCTTTATACAAAACACCGTTTACTCTTGAAACTCTATCCCACTCGGAACAGAACACTGATTTTTATAACTTCTTCAGTAGGTTTTCTCCAACAATATTCATGTGAGGGTTTATAGGTAAAAAGAGCCCATATTGTAAGTTTCCCTAGATTTTATAGATTGAGTTAGTGAAAATTGCTAGCCCCTTTCTCGTTCTGATCATATACTTATCACGCGCGTGTGTGTGTGTGTGTGTGTGTGTGTGTGTGTGTGTGTGTGTGTGTGTGTGTGTGTGTGTGTGTGTGTGTGTGTGTAATCCAACGCCCACCGTCCGGCGGTGATTTTATGGAAGAAAAATGTTTGCAGTTAAACTTACTGTTGTCGGCTAAACATTTTTAGCCCGGGAATTGGAAGGTGATAGCTTTGTTGGGTTCCAGTGACCCATACCAGAATGCCTGGTTACTTACGTCTATTCCGAGGTCACTTTCACTTACAACAAGCCCCGCATAAACACAGTACAAACATCAAATGGATATAGGTACTGTGCATACACTTCCATCATCAAATCTAATTGTTTTGATGATGGCACGTATTTAGCAGTATCGTTAAAATTCAGAAAGATCTCACCGTATATTGTTGCTGATCTTCAGTCTCCATTTGGACGGCTTCCCTGTGATGCTAAAGGATGCAGTTATGTCCCTACAGAAGTAACACTCTGCTATTCGGCAAATATTTGCGCATCATCCTTTTCGAAATTGCACAATTAAAATCACAGGTAAAAAAACACTTTCGATATACAATTTAACTATTTAGTATTAGCAAAATGGAAAGATAACTTAGAGAGTAAACAAACAATTTTTGTTTTTTTTTGGATCTGAAACGCGCTTTTGAAACAATTTCTAGGCCCTTGTTGTTGAAAGCATTAAAGTGCTTTAGAATTTCAAGTACTGCATACAGATGGTTTGAAAGCTATTTGTCTGACAGAACTCAAAGGACTGTTTTTAATGATTCTGTTTCCAGTCCCGTGGGGAATAACCTTGGTGTGCCCCAGGGAAGTGTATTAGGGCCCCTTTTGTTTATTATGTATATTAATGACATGCGACGTGTTTTACGATTTTGTGACATTAATCTGTTTGCAGATGACACTGTGTTGTTCATTGCAGCTAAAGATTTAAATGAAGCCGTTACCCATTTGAACGAAGATTTGCGTTTTCTAAGTAGATGGTTGAAATGTAAGCAATTGAAATTGAATATAAGTAAAACTAAATTTATGGTAATTTCACAGAATCGAGTAAATGAGAATGTCTCAGTTACGATTGATGGTGAGACAATTGATCGCGTTCGGGAGATTAAATATCTTGGCGTGATTATTGATGACAAGCTAAAGTTCAACGCTCACATTGACAATGTCATCAAGAAAATTGCCAAGAAGTATGGAATTCTATGCCGATTAAAAAACGATTTAACTACTTGCAGTAAAATACAGCTATACAAATCAATCATCTCCCATCATTTAGAGTTTTGCCCTTCCATTTTATTCTTGGCCAACCAAACACAAATATTGAGGTTACAGCGTTTGCAGAATAAAATAATGCGCTTGATTTTAAGATGTAACAGATTCACTTCCTCGACTTTTATGTTAGACGCTTTATAATGGCTATCAGTGAAGCAAAGAATTGTGTATTTAACTATGGTGTTCATTTTTAAAGTAGTTAATGGTTTGCTTCCTCGATATTTGTGTGATCGAATTGAAAGAGGAAGTGATTTTCATAGATATAATACTAGAAACGCGGATGAAATAAGAACGCCAAATTTCTTGACATGTGCTACACAAAACTCATTCTATTTTAAAGGAATAAATGTTTTCAATTCGATGCCAAGAGACATTAAACGTGCACCACAACACTTTCAGAATTTAAAAGACTATGTATTTCACACGTTAAAACTGTATTCTGAGCAGCAAGCGTAATTTTTTTCAATATTTATGAAGATTGTTGCTGACGATGTTTTATTATTATAAAACGGATTATTTTGTGTAGACCATTTCTTGTACATTTATGTTGCTTTTTTTGTAAAAATGAAGAATGTATCTGACGAAGTTCTTTACAAACGGATTATAATGAATTGGCTATTTTATTTTTTCAATTTTATTTTTTCACATTTACAATACTACAATACTCACTATTTTGTTCGTCACAATGATGATGATAGAAATTTGTATAATGTTGTGTTAGTTTAAAAAAATAAAAATAAAGAAAGTTGTCTACAATTGTTTGAGACTCGCGCGCGGTATACAGATATGATGGACTTCTGTTTAAATTTGTTAAAAAAAATTGGCATTTGATGCTTTAGATGGTACTATGAAATAGTAGCGAGTTGTCTGGCTGAATGTCGGGGAATTCTTCGTCAATTCTTTGGTGGTTGATAGTAAAAGTTTGACTAATGACGGTCCAGGATTTTTTCGGTTTGGAAATTTTCTCGATCTCCCTCGCCCAAAACTAAGGTGGCGGTTCCATTAATGTTGGAACCTCTGACTCTGTAGCGGGCAGGATCGGATATCGGCTTGTCTTTTGATAATGTCCTTTGACTGGATTCTGCGAGCTGAATTGCAACAGATTTTTTTTTTTTTTATTAAAGAGACTTTTAGCCTCCTGGGCTAGTTCGTCTCTTAAATTTTATTTTTATGCAACAGAATTTCTTGATCGCTGGGAATACTTGCGAACTTTTGTGGTTAACCTCAAAGCTTTTCACGATTATGTCGCTGTGAAGCAATTTATACTTTTGAAGAAATTTATATCTATAGATGAAATCAGTTCGTTTTTTTTGTATAACTGGTTTGAATTGTTACCAAATTAATTATCTTAGAGAAAAAATCGTCTAGCTCAAACCTTTGTAGGGGTAAGGGCGGGACCATCATCATCATCAACTAGAAAAATCACAATCATTGTTCAACGAAAAAAAAACTTCACAGCACTCCATCTGTACACCATGTGGTGAGTGAGTGCATCTGGAATTACTCACGCGCGCATGCGCGTTAGCTTCGTATTTTGCTTCTGACCAGCAAATGGCCGTTTTCCTCATTGCACTGGTTTTCATTTTTCTTTCTCCACACACTGCCAACAATCAAAATCCCCCGCTATGAGGCTACTTAATATCGGCTTCTTAACTGCTTATAATCATCAAGTCACTCGCAACACAATACTAACAGCACTAACAAACACAACTAAGCTGCTATTAACTCTTCCTCCGGGTGCGGGGGGGAAGCACAAAAAACAAGAAAAAACGGGGAAAAAATACCGACCATCACAATTTTTTGGAAGAAATCGATTATACTCACTACACTTTACATGAAACACGTAGAGATTTAATGATTTCACTGTTCGTTTAGCTTGAATTTCGAATATATTTTTTATTTTGTTTTCTGCGAAAAAGGCGCAGCAAAACCAAAACACGTCAGTTTCCAAGCATGGCTTGCTGCGATCTCCTTATCTCTTTTTCACGTCTAATTTTTATTAGTCCGATTCGATGTTTCTTATCAGGGGTCGTCAATGGATGTTGCTACGCTGAAAATAGGTCGACTCGTTCGGGACTAATTGGTTGCGTCTTGTACATTCTTCCCCCGTTAAAAGAATGCTTTCAGCACCTTCATATCATCGGTACTGTTGAGTGATCGAAACTTCTCGGAACTCAAGTTGGGCACTGGTGGTCTTTCTTGTTTCTTGATTGCGGTTCGTTGTCCTTGATTGATAGCAGGCCAGCTATGGCAGATTATGCACAAATATGAATTTCCGGAAAAAAAAACTGACGCGGTTGGTCATAGCAACGATGGATCGAGTGATGTGTGTCGTCAGAGTATCAGGAACACTCTCCAGTCTCTTCGAATCTCGGAGAGGGGTACGGCAAGGTGATGGATTGTCGTGTTTGTTGTTTAACATTGCATTGAAGGGTGTGATTCGAAGACCTGGTATAGAAACGAGTGGCACGATCTTCAGGAAGTTTGTCCATCTATTTGGCTTCGCCAACGACGTTGATATCGTAGCACCTTACTGTGAGACGATGCACAGTGGGCATAATAGAAGCTGTAATCGGACTTATTTCAAATCCGCTGGTATTTGTACATGAACTGATGTTTTTCTATAGGAATAAAAACGCCAATAAATCGATTGCCACTAATTTCATCCTTAGCAGAGCATTAGAAGTGGTTCATTTTTCCCCATTTCACCCTAATTATGTGTGTTCGTTCAGTTTTTACGCCGATAACTACGATTTCCGCTGTAGATTTCGCTTGAAAAGGGACATATCTTATGTGAAAAACTCTCAGAAATCGAATGGTGCTAATTTCATTCTTTTCAGAGTTCGAAAAATAGTTTATTTCGCCCCATTTTACCCTAAAAGTGTTTTTTTATCATTTTTTACTCCGATAACTACAATTACCGCTACATTTTTTGCTTAAAAAGGAACATATCTTATGTGAAAAACTCTCAGGAATCGAATGGTGCCGGTTTCATGCTGTGCCGGGGTCGAAAAATGGTCTATTTCGCCCCATTTCACCTAAACATGTGTTTTTCAGTGTTTACTCCGATAACTACTACTGCCACTATTTTTATTTTTGTAACCAGTTTCATGCTGTGCCATCTAGTAGGTTTAATCAAAGTAACCTATTTTCTTTGTTCTCCTTTCATAAACAACTGTCATTTGACTCAAATTGAAGTTCGAATGGGTAGCAAAATTTTTCTTTTCCAAATGTTGAATAGTGAGATTGTGAAAATTTACGTAAACTCAATCGCAAGAAGCAGCGAGTAGTGCAGCGTCTGATAGTGAGAGGTGTAGGCTGTGAGTCAACTGTGTCTAAAGATCTGACGAATTGGGTGAAACAGTTTACTCGATGCTGGGTAAATGCGCATGGAAAGGAACGTTTTTATGAGAGAAACAATGACTGGCTAAATCAAATATTCGAGGTAAGGGATCTGAGTGGAAAAATACGTATATAGGGTAGGTGTACCAGTTATGGTAATACTTAAAAGTGTACCAGTTATTTGGCCTATAGAAATTGCGTGATGGTGCGAAGCGGTACATTTGCCATGACTCGTACACCTACCCGATCTTGACAGAAAAATAATCATCACATAACATTTTTATAGACGTCAATTGATCATCAATCTACGAAGTCATCGGATGACCTAACAACTCCTCAAGAGCCTGGCATTCGTGGTCCAAAACGTTGATGTTTTGAAGATCTGTCTGAAAGTACCAAAGATAAATACAGCGAACGGCTGGCAAAAAACGAACCTATTGAAAAACTACTGCGTTCCGCAGAGAAACTGGCGCACCGTGGTTTGCTGACGAATATGGCCAATATTCTGCGAGGCCTGAGAACTTCTGGTGAGAATTACGCTAAGCAGATTTTGCTAGTCACCGGAAAACCGGAACTTAACGCTTCCGTTGAAAAATCTTTGCTTCTAAAAACAAGCTATACAAAAGTTTGCGAAACAAATGCATGGAGTAAAGTTGTTGTCCACTTGGAAAAATATCATGGATCATCGAACAACAATAATTCCGAAGATTTCACGTCCAACGAAAGTTGATGGAGCTTTATCAGTCAAGGTTGCTTTATGTGACATGGTACGCAGTGATACTAAAGACTGTATTCGATGAAATTTGGACAC
Organism: Aedes japonicus; assembly: GCA_034211315.2. NCBI lineage: Eukaryota > Metazoa > Arthropoda > Insecta > Diptera > Culicidae > Aedes > Aedes japonicus. The sequence continues at coordinate 48,135 of JASCZW010000868.1, read as the reverse complement.
ACGCAATTATTCATAACTTTTTAGCGTGTGGGTGATAATTTTTGAAATTTTAACTGCATGTATTTCATTGTGTTGTGTCAATTGTGTAATGAGTTTCGTGAAAATCGGTCAAGTGATTTCAGTGATGGCTTCGAATGAAGTAATAGTGCGCCAACAAATTTTGGGCACTCACTTCGAAAACCCAAACGCTCCTCATCGATGGATCGGAAACAGCTCGGAATCGCACATTCAACCGTATCTCATGTGATCAAAGCGTTCAAGGACCGTTAGACAACCAAGTGGAAAATGGTAGTGGCAAAAAACGTGGCACATCAAATCCGGAGAAAGCCAGGATGGTATTGAACCAATTTAAGCGTTATCCCAACGCTATATCGATCAGGGATGTTGCGAAAAAGGCGAAAGTTTCAGTTTGTTTTGTGCAGAAAACAATGAAACCTTCTGGATTACATGTGTGCAAGGTCCAGAATAAACAGATAAACAGAACTCGTGCAAGAAAACTGTACAGGGAGTGGCTCACAAAACCGTTCTGCATTGTGATGGACGATGAGACCTACATTAAAGCCGACACCAAACAAATGCCAGGACAGAAACAGTACGTCGCCACCTCTAAGTTGGCTGTTTCGGAGAGTGTACTGAAGAAGAAACTGTGGAAATTCGCCGAAAAATTCCTTGTCTGGCAAGCGATCTGCGGATGTGGCAAAATGAGTCAGCCCTTCATCACCTCTGGGACCGTCAACGGACAAATCTACAAGGACGAATGCCTCCAAAAACGACTTCTGCCCTTCTTGAGATCTCACGATGGCCCGACACTGCTTTGACCGGATTTGGCATCTTGCCACTATGCCCGGCCCGTCTTAGACTGGTACAAAGATAATAATGTAGTTTTTGTACCAAAAGACGTCAACCCTCGAAACACTCCGGAACTTCGCCCAATTGAAAAATTTTGGGCAATAATGAAGGCAAAGCTCGTTAAAACTCCAAAACTGATAGAACACGAACTTGAACTAAAGAAAGTGTGGTTAAAAGTAAGTAAGCAAGTCGGTCCTATCATTGCCCAAAATTTGATGAAAGGGGTCAAGGCAAAGGTGCGGGCATTTGGTTTGGAAGAAAAGGTTCAATAAACCAATGATGTCAAAACTTAACCATTTAGTAGTACTTTATTTCCAGAAAGTTTGAAAAGAATCGGGCTCAAGGAAAATTGTTGGTTACCTATTTTGTGTGTCCAAATTTCATCGAATACAGTCTTTACTATAATATTGGAGTTAGATGAAGTGGCAGAACGGATGTCTGCATTGACGGCTACTTCGGATGGGGAAATAGTCGACTGCATACTGTATATTTCCGCCGGAGTAGACTCTTCGCTGCTTTCGGAGCATGCTATGCCGTTGATGTTGGTAGCTGGAAATGACCAAAAACTGTGGATCAATCCGAATCCACAGCCGGACACCTTTTGTCATGCAAGATCGATGACCTGGGCGAAAGAAACTGAAGAACGCACTAAGATGATGTATAGAGCTCTCTATAGTGAGGTTGAGGAGATAAACAGTCGACCTATTGTTATCGATTCATTGGTATATATGTCAACACGAAATATTTAAGAACATTTCATTAACCACATTTTTTTTGTTTCATGAAATAGCAGAACGGAAAAGTCCGCATTAAAGTTAGTGCATTCTATGCCATGGTCGATGGAAAAGCGGCCAATGCTATCGTGGACAACCGAAACACACACGTCTGTCCTTTGTGTGTTCCTGGTGCTGATCTGCAAGTTGGGCCTTCCTTCCTCCATTCACGGCTGAATGTTGTAGAGTGGCTGATTCGCGTTGCGGTACAGGAAAAGGTCGGTAAACAGGGAGACAAATACCTTGCTCAGTCGAATCCACTTGTGAGAGGAAAAGTCCGCGAAATCTCTGATACGTTGGAAGGAGCATTTAAAATGAACATTAACCGTCCAAAGATTGAAGGCAGCGGCAGAAGTAACAATGAAAACATGGATCGTCGTCTCTTGAGTACACTTTTGCTAAGATCCTGGAAATCGACAAAGAATTTGTGGAGAAAATTCGACTGATTAGCTGTTTGGCACTGTCGTCGAACATTTTAGATGCACAAAAGGTTAAAGATGTCTACAACGACATAAAGAATCTTGTGACTAAAGAATTTGAGTTGGTGACACGTCTTCCTCCATCTCTTCACAAGTATAGTCATATGCCGGAATTGATTGAGCGATTAGTAAGTATACAAACTAAACCTGAACACATTTTATATAACAAAAGCAACACAAATATCTAATGTATTGGTTTCAATTCCAGCCGTACCCACTTAGCTTCATTGACGAGCAATCAGGAGAACGTTGTCATAAACGCTATAAGCATGCCCGGCTACAGCTTTCGCGGAAAACTTCACCCGAGGACAATTTGACGGACATTATACACATGTCGCGAAGATGGAAACGTACATCAGACTTAAGGTTGAAGCTTGTAGGATTGGGTTTGTAATTAATACGTTGAAAACAAAATACATAAAATAAAGAGGATCACGAGAAGACAATGTTAGCCCCCTACCACTAGTTCAGATTGACGGTGATGAAACCGAGGTAGTAGACGAATTCGTGTATCTGAGCTCATTGGTGAACGCCGATACCGACACCAGCAGAAAAATACAAAGACGCACTATAACTGGCAATCGTGCCTACTTTGGACTCTCCTCGTAAGTCATGGATGGGCCAGGACACATCCGGACCTTGGATAGGATGCGGGAAACCCTTTCTAAAGTATTGGAGGTGTCTGAGCGATTGAACGCGATTATTGACTTTACGTCATCGCGTAACAACCTTGAGAAGGACTTTAAACTGAGCCTCCTTAGGCTACGCATGACAGTGCAGGCTGCATGCCAGGAGAGGGTAGAGTTGAAGGCCAAGCTCCTAGCCGAACAAAGTGCCAACGAGTTGGCACGGCTAGCAGCCACCGAAAGGGCGAGGGATATAGCCTCGAAGCAGACCCAGACGGATGCAACCGCCTTGGTCGGAGAGTCCACTCCATCTACCATGCCATGGCTACGCAGTCCCCGGGCAAAACGGCACCTGGCGCTTCTAAGAAGCGTATCGTGTTGGAAGCCTCAGTAGGAAAGCAAACCTACGCGAACGTCGTGGCGGGGTCAGAAGGTTCATCCTGGCGACCAGCTCTGGCTGGCCGCAAAGAGAGAGGCCCCGGCGTTAAGCTCAGCGCGAAAGGCGTGACATCCAGCTCGCGTGTTGTCTAAAGCGCCGCACGGCCCCAATGACAACAGCCATAACTAGCACAGAAGCAGACGCTTGTGCTAGGAGGGGGACGAGTGACTCTCCCAGGCGTGGCAAGAAAAGCCACTGGAATAAGGTCCAAAAAAGGGAAATAGGACAAAAAAAAGGAAAGGACAAGCGACAGGTGGCCCGCAAGCGTTACCGCGGAGGCCCTCATCGTCAAGACCAAAGCGTCAAAGTACTCGGAGTTCTTAAAAGCGATGCGCAGGGACTCGCACCGGCGAGATGCTCCTGGGGCTGAAAAAGGCGACAACGCTAAAGGGCCCAGCGTACAGAGACCTGGCAAGACTTAGGTGAGTGTGTGGAGGTACGCGCCCTCGTTCTCGCAGGTGACGATCCAGTGTAAAAACCTGGATGAGATCATCGAGGCAGACGAGATCTCCACTGCACTTAAGGAACAGGTCGAGGTTGCTGCCGCTGACATACGTCTGAGGAAGGGTTCACTCGGAACCCATGTGGCAATCATGAGGGGAGCGACAGTCGATGCGGACGCGGCGTTGAAAGTGGCGAAGATGAAGGTGGGATGGTCTATACGCCAACTAAGCCTACACCAGCCGCCGAAGGCATGCTTCAGATGCCTAGAGAGCGGGCACATGTCCTGGAAGTGCAAAGGCCCAGATAAGAGCAACATGTGCAGAAGGTGTGGCAGCACTAGCCACAAGGCCCGGGATTGCAAAGGTCCCCCCAAATGCTTGATGTGCGTTGGAGAACCGAACGACAAGCACTTCACGGGGGGGAGGCAAGTGCCCAGCCGCTGAGGATATTCCAACGAGCCAACCGTAATGCTTACCTTACCAATCAGACTAAGGCCGGCGTGGCCTCTGCTGTACACATAAGTTGTCTCCATTCTATTCGGTGCATGGCTGTCACTCGGTGCGCAACGAGCAAGGTGGATGGCTGCCTGCGGAGGGTCCGCAGTTCGCCTTCTACTTGATCGATCCACCTTGCTCGTTGCGCGCCTCTTCTTCTTGTACCTGTCGGTTCGTTTTCGAGAACCATTTTAACAGGGCTGTCGTCCGACATTCTTACGACATGCCCAGCCCGGTAACCCAACTAAACCTGAACCATTGTGATGCCGCGAAGCAACTGCTGTGTCCGGCAGTTAGCGAGTCGGCATCGTCATAATTTCCTACCCATACCGCATCCCAGCCGGCAACGGAAACTGGTTTGCGGACAAGTTCAATATGGCGGCATTATGGACGACGGGCAAGTACCCAGTTCAGGAGGTTGTGTCTACCACAAACGAAGGCTTTGCGGTTGTAAAAGTGAATTGAATGTTCTTCTGCAGCTGCTACGCACCGCCAAGATGGTCGATCGAACATTTTTCCAATATGCTCGATCGGATGACAACGGAGCTAACTAGCTTGACCCCGTTGGTAATAGCGGGGGACTTCAACGCTTGGGCGCTCGAAAGGAGAAGCCGCCTTACCAACTCTAGCGGCCAAATTCTTGTGGAGGCCTTGGCTAGGCTCAATGTGGACCTAGCCAACGTGGGTACCAAGAATATCTACCATAGAAACGGTGCGGAATCGATTATCGATATAACATTTAGCAGTCCTGAGTTGCTTAGCAATTTAAGGGTGGATGATGGCTACACCCATAGCGACTACTTGGCCGTTCGTTATTGTATCGTCCACAATACAAGACAGCATGCGGAAGGAGGAGTATCGACTGCATTCGACCGCAGATGGTGGACGTCCTACTTTGATGTAGAGACTTTTAAAGAGGCGCTTGAGAGGGAACGAAGCTTGCGGCGAACAACTCGTTATGACACTTACACGAGCGTACGATGCGACCATGGCGAGGAATGAAAGCTCGCCGGTGTATTGGTGGACGGAGTCGATTGCCGACCTCCGAAGAACATGCCTCCACTAAAAACGGATGGTGCTAAGAGCGCGGTCAGACGCCGAGCGAATCAAGCGTAGAGGGGCGCTAGTCGCCGTGAAGGCCGCACTAAGGCCAGCAAGCGAGCCTGCTTCGAGGGTCTGTGTCAGAAGGGGTGACGCCTACCGGGTAGAAATGGCCAAAACCAGAGGATCGACGGGTCCAACCGAGCGTTCATCAGAGCTGCTGCAGGTGATCGTTGGGGGACTCTTTCCGAACCACGACCCGAGTCCATGGCCCCCCGCCGCTGTTGTTGTGTTGTTGTAGTTCAAATATATTTGTTCGAATTCATCTCATTTTATAGAATCATCCCTTGCGGTCAACGCAGTAGGCATAGCCACTTTGATGCGTTGATCATGTCTTTGACATGCTGCAAGCATCAATATCGACAAATAAATAATTGAGCGTCATCTAACCCAATTATTTCCAGGATGCTTTCTCGTACTGGCTGGTTTTGAATTAGATTAGATTAGATGAGATTAGACAATGAATCGTTCTTGAGTTATGAATTTTTGAAGTTAGTGATGTAAGCAGGGATGCCAGATATTTTTTTCAAATGTCTGTGGTAAAAATTTTAAATCTCTGGGAATGTCTATAAAAGTTTGTAATTTTTTTTTAGAAAATTAGACTTCTTTCAACGAAAAGACGTTATAAGTGAGCGAGTTATGCCATTATTGCTAATTGTGTGATTACGTAAACATGTCTGCATCTATTTCTTGGATTGTATGCAGCTTTACACTATTGTTTCATATTTTTAGAGTGACACAGAAGCTTGAAGCATTTGCATAGATGACACAATTTTCCATATTTTATTTTTCCTCTGTAACGCTCTTTCCAGTCTTGTATTTTAAAATCAATTTTTGTATAGACTGCTTATTCGGTTAGTCAGTGATTATCTCTTAAATTTAGGGGAAACTCTCTCCTGATCTTCTGCAAGGCTCTTTGCTTTATTTTGGGAAGTTCCTCCTGAACTTCAGGCAAAATTCCTAATGAACTTCTTGGCAGTCACTCCTTATTTTCTTCGAAATTCACATTTAAGAACCCAACCTTACCTTCCAGATGCATTTGGTATTTTTTTTCCTGAACATAGTTACTTTCTAAACTTCTGATAAGTCCCATCCTGAACTACGAGGAAAGTTTCTGCAAGACTTTGAGAAAGAACTCTTCAGAATTTTTTGGAAAATCTTCTTTTCTGAACTGCCGAAGCAATCTCTTCTGAACTTCAGAGAGTATTGTCCTGACCTTCGAGGAAGTTTGTTCCTGAATTTCTGAGAAACTGTTTGAACTACTAGAAAGATCCCCCTATACTTCTGGAAAGTTTCTTCCTGATTTTATCAAAAGAATCTACCATAACTTCTGAGATTTTGTGAATTTAGAGCAGTTCTCATTTTAAAATGCTGGTATGTTTGATTTGGAACTTTAGGGAAGCTCTCTAGCACTTCTGGGTAGTTCCAACTGAACTGTTGGTCTCTTCGCAACTTCTGAGAAGTCCTTTTGTGAACTTCTGAGGAGTTATTTACTGATTTTTTTTTTTAAATAGGTAGGTTTCTTTCTGAAATTCGGGGAAGTTTTTTCCTGAGCTTATTCTTTCTAAAGTTCTGATTGGTCCCATCCAGCACTGCGAGGAAAATTTTATTCCAAAATTTTTAGGAAAATTCCCTTAAATTTGTTCTTGAAGTTTCTTCCTGTACTTCTGAGAAGTCCTCTTCGGAACTTTTGGGGACTTTGGGAAGTTTGATCCGGAAGTATTGGAAAATTCGTGCACAAATTAGAAGGAAGTATCCCCAATGCTTCCGGAGAAGTTTCTTCCGGAACATCTGGGAAGTTATTTCCTGAAATTGAGAAAAGTGCTTTCGTCTACTTCTATAACGCATCGTCCTGAGGTTTTTTTTCCTGATTTTTTTTAGAAATTATAGGTACTGCTCCCGTCTGAAATTTGGGGAATTTTTTTTCCTGAACTTCTGAGAAGTTTAATCTTGAATTTCTGGGAAGAACTCCAAAACTGCTGAAAAATTCCAAACTTCAGAGAAGTCCTCTCCCCTCCACTTTTTCCTGAAGCTCTGAAAGTCTTCTCCTGAACTTCGGTAATGAATTTTTAAAGGCTCTTCTTGCATGAACTGCTTGCTCCCAATACTTCTGAGAAGTTTCTCCCTGATCATAGGAGAAATTTTTTTTTCGAGGAAGTCTAAGTTTCTCAAATATGATTTGAATTGTTGTGAACTTTGATTTCCGTTGTGACTTAATAGTAAAGGACCAATATTACCAACGCTTTGACAGAAATTTTTCGCATGGATTTGAACACGCGTGGGATTGAACACTACCATAATTAGGGACTCCAGGTTACCCTCGGAAAGGACCTATACAATACTTATCTCCGGGTCCATTGTGTATCCAAGTGGCCCACCGCTTTCGTTTCTTCAAGGATTTCTACTTTAAATGATACCTACGATATTTTAAAACTTTTCAACAGAGCTTCTTACCCTTTCTACTATCCTGCGTTTAAATACTATACTACGTACTGCGTACGTTTTAAATCCGAACTTCATAGAATACCTTTATTTGAAATTTAAAAAATATCTTTAAAAATTGCAACATAAATAAAATGTCTGCTAAATGTCTGCATTGTTAAAAAAGTCTGCAATAAAAATGAACAGTCTGCAAATTTAAAGACATATCTGAGAATATGGCATCCCTGTAGTGAAGCCAAATCTAGCTGCTCATGCACGCACGCAGAATGAGAACCAGCCGAAACTCGTGATGTATGCTACTCTTTGTAACTCTCTGCTATTAACAACTCTGGGGTGAACAATTCGACACCGCTTTCGCTAACTGTCGATCGTCCACCATAAATGCTACCATATTGCACGCAAGTCCACTTGTACACAAGCTTCAGGGCAAGTTTCTTTCATTCTATTCGACGAAGAAAATGTGCTTATTTAATCATATATAAACATAAATAAATCTTTCACATATAATGATGGTTTTGAGCATATTTTCCACATAGATTACACAAAACACAGCTTACTTTGCCTGTACAAAGTAAATTTACCACTAGTCTTACGATACGTCCTATCTATACAGTGCGGCCAAAAAAAATAATCGAGTAGTTATCTGACAAGCTTGATCGTTTCATTAATCTCCAGCAAAACAAAAATTTCAAACCTTAAAAAACTAAAACAGAAGTACAAATATCAATTCTACACATCATCTAAACATGCACTTACAAACATACAAACATACATTCATCTCTGCCACACAGAAAAAAAAAACCGCCCCGATCGTCACGCTCCTCCCACCCTATTTCTTATCGGTGCCATTCGAGATGGCAATCATAATCCGATTGCCGTTGGAAACCGTTGTCGTCGTCGTCGAAGGTCCACTCCGGCCTGCAACGTTTACCACCGACGAACTGCGGCTCAGTTTGCCCTCCTGTTCCTGCAGGCCGCACCCAATTTGGATCCGCTCGACCAGATCCTCCCTCGATTCGCTTCGCTGGCGCAAATTGGACAGCGACAGTGTCTTTTCCAGCTCGTACTTCAAGCTTCCGATCGTATCGGCACCGAAATCGATCCTCGTCGGCTTCTTTGGTTGCTCCGGACCTCCGCTGCCGATGTATTCGCTGATGGTAACAGCGATCGGTTTCTGGGACTTTTTCATCGTCGGTGGGCCGGTGTTTTGCGGACAGAAGTAATATGACGGTGGCCGCACAGCTGCTGGTTGCGGATTGATCATTTGGAAGGATTCGATCGATTCCAGCTCGGCAGTGTCGCCGTTTGCTTTGGCCAACTCGGAGGCTGCCACCCGACCCATGGTTCCCTTACTTTGGCTACCAGCACTGCCGGGTGCAGGCGGACTCTGATTGATCGATGTTGTTGTGGCCCCGGGTGGTCGAACCTCAATTGGTAACTTGTCTTTGGGTGAAGATTTCTGCAATAAGAAAAGAATTGGAGGTTAGAGTTGTGGTTATTGGTTTCAATCACTAATTGCTTTCACCTTGAGTTCCGCATTATCGAATCCGTTCTTGAACATGCGCTTGTGCACGGCCCTGAACTCGTCCATCAATGCGGTATGTCGAGCAGCATCGCTCCCCGAGTTTGGTGGCCTGAAACGCTTTTCTTTTAACCTGTTTTCTAGTTCGGTTAGCGCTGCGGCTGGCTCCGAGGCTGTCGACATCAGTGTGCCCTTCTTCTCGGCTCTTCGCTTCAGTTCTTCTGAAATTGCATTTCCCAGCCCTCCTATGCCACCACCTGTTGACCCACAATCGATGCCACTGCTGGCAATGGAATCGGCCAAACTTACCGATGAAAGGCTTCTCTGCTGCTGTTGGCCACCGATGGCGCCCAAAACCCCGGACTTGGCGCTGTTGGTGGTCGAATAGCCACTGCTGAGGCCGCTGCTCGGTGGAGGCGGTGGTGGAATTTTGTCCGCAAATAGTGGCGGCGGTGGCGGAATGTTTGAGGCTGACCCTGAAGAGATAGTGTTGTTGCCGCTGGACGAGGAAGGTGGAGAACCCGCTGCGATCGAATTCGTTGACGCGCTTCGGTGAACTTCAACAATGACCGTTTTGGTTTCGCTTTGCTTAGAAACGAAACATATGTCCGCCAATTTTTTGCTGCCATCTTTATCGTCCATCTCTTTTTTGCCACCATCCCCTGAAATCAACGTGCTATTGACCACGGTTCCATTTTCGGAAAACTCTATGATGGTCGTATTGTTACGCCGGTGGCCATTTATCGCCGTCTTTGGTGCCATCTTTTGTTGCGCCAACCGCCGTTCTTTCGAAATTGATTCCTCACGCACAATGCTCAGTCGCTTCGCCGTTGAATCCCCCCAGCAGGGACTCTGATCTCCGTTGACGCTGCTCGCACTGCTATTGTAGCCACTTGATTCCCCTGGGAACATATCGATGCCAGCTCCCGGTCGTACGACCAACTCCAGCACTTGCGAAGCTTTCATTATGCTAACTGCCTCGGCGAACGTGATATCCGCAAATTCCCGCCCATTGCACGATAGAATCTGATCGCCTGGCCGAAGACCCGCCTCTCGGGCCACTCCGCCGTCCTTGGTGAACTGCACGAAGATACCCGGCTTCCAGTCCGGGCCCTTGCAGATTCCGCAGCCCAGCTTGGTGCGAGGTGCCACCGAGAGGATCACCTTCAGATCCCGCCCTCCGGGAAGTTCCTCCAACGTTCCGGAACTGCCGGTGCTGGTGCTGCTGTTGCTACTGCTGCAACTGGTTCGTTCCAGCTCCGATCGAAGCTGGTGCTTTTTGGTGCCGTTGCCATTGGTCGTGCTGTGGATGGTACTCGGGGTGGATCCGGCATTGATAGTTACGGAGACCACGTGCCAAGTCAGGGGATCTGCCGAGCGTCTGTTGAGATGGAAATTGAAGAATGAATCGAGAGTTATTGATGGTTTTTGAGTATTGGAAATATTTGCAATAGTTAATGAGGAAGATTGATTATTGAAAATTGATATTTCTAAGCTCAAGCTCCTTTGTATTTCAATTTGAAGTCCCGTCTTCTTCGCGCAATGTACGGTCGAGTATTTTTATCATAATTTTGATTTTAAATCCAAGCAACCGTCGGCGCTGTTGACGATTGTCATTTTTTTTGTTCGACCAAACGCGTAATGCGAACGCATTATTTGCTCTTCACGGTTCTCTACAGATACCCTTCTAGGCACGAGAAACACGACTTGGCAAGATGGGGAAAAGGATGCAATATGGGGTAAAAAAAACTTAATTTTGGGTACTTTTTCCTTGGCGTGTGGAGCATCCCATTCCGTCCAAACACAATGATAACGGAAACGGAACGGAAAACGGTAATTTTGACAGTTGCTGCAAATGACTTCGATATGTCCAATTAGAATCGGCTTGGATCTAGCCTGTTTTCTTTCCGACAAGCAGGCATACTCAGATCAGGCTTTGCCGTTTTCCGTTTCCGTTATCATTATGTTTGGGCTAATTCTTTCGCTTAAAGGTTCAAACGCAGTGATAACTTAAGCGAAACGGCAATGGCATTGGAAGTGCCCAATCTTATTAAACCTGCTTGTCGGATAGAAAACTGATTAAATCCAAGTTGATTCCAATTGGACATATAGACGTCATTTGCGTCAACTGTCAAACTTGCCGTTAACGTTCCCTTTCCGTCCACATTATGTTTGGGCCTTAACCGTACTGCTATCTTTATTTTTGTTTTGATTTACTGAGTTAATTTGGCAGCATATTTCAGGGGTTATTCGTTGGAGGATATGTAAAGACATGCTCGTTAGGCGCGTGGGTTTTCAGGCAACATAACATTGACTATCTATAAGTTCCATTCGAAAATCGACAACAAAGGTAATAAGCAGAGTGAACGTTAGATTTTCATAATGTATTGATATTCATTTATGTAAACAGGTTCATTTTCAATCGAAATGTCAGAAATAAAAATCAATAAACTACAATGAATATCAATTATCCATCGAGATCGGAAAGTATGCAAGGGCAGCCCCATCCAGGGTATTCTTGCTCAACATTGCTAGCATCTATTCAAATGGAATGATGATGACGACCCAGGTTATTCCATGTTCGTATTAGGATTCAAAATCAAATGTTTAATAATACCAAACTCATCACAAGATAAAGGGTGCTCCGATCAAAATTTGGTCAAACAGTTATGTGTGTGAGTCGATCAAAGTTTTTATTAATATGTCAAATTCATTTTCTTTTTCAAGTTCAGTTAATACAGAATACAGTAGAATATTCAGCTAAGCTCCTTTACACCGAATGCGAAGTGTCGGGTCTTTCGTTTAACACCTGCCATATTATTTTGTACAGTCTCCTTGTTCACTTTATTCGCCGTAGAACGCCAGTTTGCCTTGAACTGTTTCTCGCTTACAACAGCTTTTTGAGTCTTCTTAAGGTTCCGCTTGACGATGGCCCAATATTGTTCGATTGGGCGGAGCTCTGGCGTGTTAGGAGGATTCTTGTCCTTGGGCACCACTTGAACGTTGTTGGCAGCATCCCACTCCTTGGCTTTTTTTCCGTAATGGCAAGATGCCAAATCCAGCCAAAATAGAACAGAACAATTGTGTCGCTTTTGTAGGCACTTGTTCAGATAAATTTCCTTATTGACGGTTCTGGTCGCACTGTAAACGTTGCTCTTCAAGCCACAGGTACAGATGGCCTGTTACATCTGATATTTCTTCACAAACTTTGACAGTTGTGCTTGAAAATATCTGCCACCTTTTTCCGTCCGGTAGCCGTATGAAATTCCTGCTCAGGAAGCTGTTTAAAGTCTGCCTTGACTTAAGTTTCAACTTCCTGTACCACGCAATCAAATTTCGTCAGCATCGTCGTGTACAACTTTCGCGATCGTGCTTTGGCGGACGTGTTTTGTTTATCGTCACGATTTGGAGTCCAGCTTGTGTTTTAGCTCTATCCACGGTTGAAGGTGCCAGTCCCAGCTTCTTTGCGACCTCTCAGACGGAGAGGTGGGGGTTCCGCTCGAAACAACGGGCAACTCTTATTGCCATTGCTGTGGCCTCCGGCTTTCGATTTCCCACCGATCCAGCTTTCCTGGCTGTCGACAAACAATCACCGAACATTTTTCATACGTTGGTAACAGTTGATTCAGCCACATTCAACCATTTCGGCAACTTGGCGTGAGAGTTTTTTCGTATTTTCGCCATGCACGTGCACAACTTTGATGCGTTGCTTCGCTTCCTTCGACAACATTTTGATAACTGAAGTGCTATTCTCAAAATCAAAATAGAGGCATGATGCTACACGCACACACCTTCAAAATGAGGGGTGTGCAAAATGTTTTAATGTACGATGAAAGGAAATGCGTCAAGTTTAAGTAGATCAAATTTTGATCGAAACACCCTTTATAAGCTTTCAAAGGTGTAGTCTAGTTGAATTAGCGTGGGTGTGATGCTAATAGATCCAGCATTAGATACTAAGTATGTTAGAAACTTCTATTATACACTTTTTAGAAAGCATTTGAAAGCCCTGGAAAGGGCCGTTTGGTTTAGATGATACGGTTTTGAATTGAAGACCCTTCTCCAGCGCTCCAACCAGTAATTGGCAAAGCATTACCTCTGGCTGTCTTCAGTGTCACCCGATAAATACGAGCTCTCTCGGCATCGATACTTGGTCGTTTCAGAGGATCTTCCGTATATTCGATCTTAACGCTCTGCCGAAATTCACGCATACGGTTGGCATCAGAACTATGCTCACTTTCACCGTTTCTCAAAACTATATTCCACTACGACGCTTACCATGAGGCGCTCAATCCACTCTCTTTCGTTTCCAGAAACGTTTGAACACAACATACACGGTTGATTTAACGATTTTCAACGTTTTTGCGATTTTTATTTCGGACCACGTTGGATTATCAAAGTGGGTGTACAGATTTTTTTTCTCTCCTCTCGGCTTCCACCTGGAATAACTTTGGACTCACTACACGAAACACCGTGAAATTTATACCACAGAAAGTGGCGCCTAGGTAAAGAAACCGCTGTAAAAAAAATCTTGCAGCGGTCACTTTCCGTGCCGCTGTAACACAAGAAGTGATTCCAGATTCTAACAGGACATAACTTTAGCCATTTGTGAATTTTACACAATGCTCAAGGTATGCAACGGAGAAAACTGAAATTGATTTAACCACCTACCGCCTGGCTGCCAATTGACAAGAACAAGGAAAGCAATGTTAGATAAATTCCAATCAAACCAATTCTCTCAAAATTGAATTCCTGAAAAGAACGCATTTAAATTTAAACCTTTTCGGTCTTTTGAAAAAGCAGGTCATTTCAGCCGTCGCACGTTACGCCTTACAAAAAGATGGCTACCAACACGATCACACACACAAGCACCTTATTTCGCTGCTCGTGGTTACACCCACCAGCTGGCTACACATCACTGGCTTGGGCAACCGACTACCTAGCACACAACTGCTTTATTTGTTGGTTGCATAGCAACGCACAGCGGGCATAATTGAAGCTGTAATCGGACTTATTTCAAATCCGCTGGTATTTGTACATGAAATGATGTTTTTTCTATAGCCAATAAATCCCAAAAAAAATCGCCAAAAAAATACACTTTTAGGGTAAAATGGGGCAAAATAAACTATTTTTCGACCTCTGGACAGCATGAAACTTACACCATTCGATTTCTGTGAGTTTTTCACATAAGATATGCCCCTTTTTAAGCGAAAGGGCAATTGTAGTTATCGGAGTAAAAACTGAACGAACACGCAGAATTAGGGTGAAATGGGGCAAAATGAGCCACTTCCAATGCTCTGCACAGGATGAAATTAGTTGCAATTGGCGATTTATTGGCGTATTTTCCTATAGAAAAACATCAGTTCATGTACAAATACCAGCGGATTAGAAATAAGACCGATTACAGCTTCGATTATGCCCACTGTGCAACGGTTGTCTAGTTATCGGCTTGCTAGCAAGAGCCTGCAGCGCAATGAGCTACCTTACCAATATATTGGTTGGTCGCCAGTTCACCTACTATCCAAATCCAAATTGGCGCCTTTCGTAGCTCCTAACGACTGAGGAATTATTGCAGGTGAACCCTTTACCTGTCGTTCACTGCTGCATGTGAGACCTCCAAAGAACTGTACATACACTACATTTATCTGTTCAACATCACATTTAGGATAAGACATAATCAACAGTAGTACGCCACAATACTCGGTTTGCGGCTGCCGCTTTCCAACCTCGGTCACGCCCAATGCTCGCCAGATCACGTTCCACCTGGTCCGCCCATCGTGCTCTCTGCGCTCCACGCCCCCTTGTGCCCACCGGATCAGTAGCGAACACCAACATTGCAGGGTTGTTGTTCCGGCCCACCGTATCCTTCCGGCTTTGGCCACTTTCTGGATGCTGGGTTCGCCGTAGAGTGCAGCGAGTTCGTGGTTCATCCTTCGCCGCCACACACCGTTCTCCTGCACACCGCCGAAGATCGTCAATAGCACGCGTCGCTCGAAAAATCCGAGTGCGTGCAGGTCCTCCTCGAGCATGGTCCATGTCTCGTGTCCGTAGAGGACCACCGGTTCATATTAGCGTTTTGTACATGGTGCATTTGGTGCGGGGGTGAATCTTTTTAGACCGCAGTTTCTTCTGGAGCCCATAGTAGGCATGGTAGGTGGTGGAGGAATTTATCTACCTCGGATCCTTACTAACGGCTGAGCAACAATACGAGTCGTGAAATTCGAAGGCGCATCACCAGTGGAAGTCGTGTCTACTACGGGCCCAGAAGAAACTGCAGTCTATCGTGGCATTACCTTCAGGCCGGATCCGGTCGTGTTCGGTTCCGCCTACCAGCATGTACTTTGTTTTCGACGCATTCGCCACCAGTCCAATCTTTGCTGCTTCGCGTTTCAGGCGAGTGTACAGCTCTACCACCGTTCCAAATGTTCTTGCGATAATGTCCATGTCGTCCGCAAAGCACACAAATTGACCAGGATTTCGTGAAAATCGTACCCCGGCTGTTGAGCCCGGCTCCGTTGCATTACACCTTCCAGAGCGATGTTGAATAATTGCTTGGTAAATGACTGAACAATGCGTACCACTGGTACTTCCGTACCTGCAGATTTAAAATAGACCCTATTTAGTGGTCCTTAGCCTCTTGTTCAATGTTCTAACTCCTATCCCTGCCTCCCCGCGGTACCGGCTGGGCTTTTATAAAGTTATAAGCTTTTTAATATTTCGGTAACTCATTTTTAGATTTTCAATTGAAACCCTACCCTTGTAGTTTACGTCAAATGTATCCCACGGAGCCGGTAAGTGTCAGCCGTCTTCTGGAAGACCCTCTTCACGATTGCCCAGTAACGTTCGATGGGTCGAAGCTGAGGGCAATTTGGTGGATTGATATTTTTCTCAACGAAATCCATACCCTTTTCCGCAAGCCAATTGAGAGTGGTTTTGGCATAGTGAGCCGACGCTAAATCCAGCCAACAGTGGAGGTGTACTATGCTTCTTATTTAAAGGCAACAATCTCTTCTGGAGACACTCAGATCGATAGATTTCTGCATTTATAGTTCCTCCGGTAGTGTAAAAAATGGTTGACTTCAAACCACAGGAACATATTGCTTGCCATACCAGTACCTTTCAACCGAATTTCTCCACCTGAATCGACCTGTCCGCATCGCTCACATCCTCCTCAACGACGGCAGTAAAGTATTGTGGACCTGGAAGGGTTTTTGAGTCCTCCTTTACATAGGTCTCATCGTCCATCAAAACGCATGCATTCGGACGCTGCAAAAGACGCGAATACAATTTCCGGGCCCTTGTTGCTGCTCGCTTCTTCTGTTCTGCACTTTGTTTCGAGATTTTCTGCTTCTTGTAGGTCTTCTGGTGGTTTCGCCTCTTGATACGCTAGATCATTCCGACACTCGTTCCTGCTTTTTTGGCCAAATCGCGTATTGACATTGATTTGTTCTTCATGATTAGAGATACCACTTTCTGCTCCAGTTTCGGGTTGGAAGAATCGGGTTTTCTGCCTCTTCCTGGTAGCTCATCCAAAGAATAGTGTTTCCTAAACTTATTAATGATGGTTTTAACACTCGCATGATGAATTCCAAACCGCTTCGCCAATTTTTGCATAGTAATACCCTTCTCACTTAGCCATGTGTCCAGAACCTTAATTTTCACTTCCTTTTCAATACGCGACATTTTGAAAACGCAGAATTTGAACCGCACAAACAAGTGAACAAAAGAAAGCTGACAGTCAAACGCACAGCATGCAGTGTTCAGAGCATAAAAAACCATCACCAATACATGCGTACAACGCAAATGTATGTGGATAGCTTATATTCGATACACTCCTTAGTATTTGAGACCTACAAGTAAGTTATTTATAACTAACGGTAGGTAAACTTAGTTATACCCAACGTTGGCTTCGCACACTTAACTGATCCGTTAGGTATTTTTATCTAAGCGTGTATGTTTACATTTGCTTAAAATTAAACGAGCTTGGTGCTTTTTTTTTTCAATCATCACTTATGGTAATGTACAAGTAAAAAGTTTGAAAAAAAATCGTTCAAAAATTAGTTCTAAGACCACCAAGAAGAAGAATACGATGTGGTAAAAGCTATAAAACAAGCAATATTGCGAATTTTCAACTCGATTTTTGGTGAAATTAATAGGCTCTGCTACAATGTGATATGACCAGGTATGTAATAAATCATTTAATATTTATATAAGGTTAATTTTTTAAGTTTTGTAACATATTATCTCTTATTACACATATTACCAACATTTCGTCAACAATTAAGACTCAAACCATATTTTGAATGATACAATATGAAGCCTTAACTGGCTTAAATTTAGAAGAAATACCCCATGTACTTATGGCAAATCTAGCATACTATTTATGAGCAAATGATAATGCAGAAAATTACATGTTTCTTTAAAACTGTGAACCAATTTTATTCACTCCTTACATTAAGCATACATTAATGGCATCTTTCAGGTAAATTTAAGCCAGATATCGCTTAAATCAGGTTTGTAGTATGATAAATTGCAAACAATTACGTAGTTCACGCTCGCTTTGGCTTGAAATTAAACGAGGGGACATTTCACGCGTCTGTTAAAATCCACTATTTTTTCCTGTGTACTTTTGTCCGATTTGAGATAACTGTACTCAATTTTGGGTTATTTGAAAAATAGCGTATAGAGTTTGACCCGGAAAGGTTTCCAAACGACTAAATCAAACAAAATTTTCATTCAAATTGCGCGGAATTCTGAACATCCCGAGTAAAGTCTAACATCATAAAGATGGCAATTCGAAACCTTGTTTTAATATCAACATCAAATTGAAATCAACATTTTATTTCTCTTCGCAATTGTTAAATTCTATATCACATTTAGTTTTCATCTTGCTTTAATCTTGCCTTCACTTTTATTTGAGAAAGGGCGCTTTATTTACATTGCCTTGACAGATTATCTACTAGAATGTTTATTTTGCTATCAACAGGAAAAAAATTACAGCATATTGACTTTTCAATTTGCTCTCACTGATAGCAGGATCAGTTTTAATTCTGATCGCACAGGAATAAATTTTGATCTTTTAACCGTTAAAACGACCAAAACTACGGAAACCTGAGTAATCGTTATCGGCAACTTCAGAACATCATGTTGAGTTTTCAATTTGATCTCAAACTCTTCTCGGGATGCCTGTAAGAACGTTCCTGGAAATTCCGAATTCCTCATCAGTACTTACTCTTTCACCGGCAGTATCCCAACGCTGCGCACCTTCAGTACAAGCCTCTCCTGGCAGGAAACGAACTGTGCCAGCTCTCGGTGCACTGCGTCATCCACGTGGTAACCGTTGACTCGAATGACCTGATCGCCCACCTAATGGACAAAGAAAATATAAACTCAATTTCAGGCCCACAACAATCCCTACTTCCGCGTCTCTAATTGCGCAGCTACAGCTAGCATGCAACACGCAACGCACGCTTTCGGCTGTGGAAATCAATCCCTCAAAGCCCTCTGCCTGCCGCGGGCTCAATTAAACCCGCATCAAAGAGACCCGGAAATTGATTCCATTCAAAACCAAAACCGCAAACCTACCCTTAATCCCTGTCGATCGGCCTCGCTGTCCTTCTCGACGGCCGAAACGAAGAACCCCGTCCCGTACTCCAGCCCTCCGCGGATCGAGAACCCGAAGTTTCCGCCCCCGTTGAAGTGCCCATGGGTGTAGTTTTGCGGTCGTGCCAACCGCACAATGCGCACCCTCTGGCCACCGTCGATCGTTCCCATCCGTTCCTTGACTTCGGCCGCCGACAGATTCCCGCCGATCTTGGTCGTCCGGCTGAGCGTGTTGTGGTGATAGCCGGCCAGCGAAGTTGGAGGTCCCGGTCGAAAAGTTCCCATACTGGTGCTGCCGCAGCCACCGTTGTTTCTGGCATTGCAATAATCGGCCATGACAGGTTGCGCTGCTACTGGAACTCACCGGCCTGAAATTGGACAGGAGAGGGAAAAGATACGTGTTAAGAGTTGTGTCATGTTCGAGAGATTTATTGTCAGCAGCGTTGATGTGATTCTGTAATATGCAATTTTCGAAAATCATCTACCAGCTCAAAAATGGTGATAACCCATTGGCATAATTTGTCCCCTCCGGGTAGAAACGGAACGATTGGATAACAAACTTGATCAACAACAATGGAAGAAGAAAAAGCTGCTTCCAGGTGACGATGACTACGAAGACGCGGTATTCAATCAAGATTGGAAACCAAGTCGGCGATGCCCTCGGGGTGGGAGTTACGCGGCATGGCTTGCTAGTTCCACCGGGGTTGCTGCTGCTGCAGTGTGACTCGCTCGCATTCCTCAATCATATTCGGAGGGTTGTCAGCGGCGGCATGACGGCGGTGATTATGACATGTAGCTATTTAAGCGAGAAGCGTGATTTTTCCCACGCGCTTGCTCACCCGTCGCGCATCTTCTCGTAATAGCGACGGAATTAGGGCTCCATTGTGTGGCTTAACAGCAGATTGCGCCGTCGCCGTTGGGCGTCGTTGTCGTTGTTGATTAGTTCGACCGACTGCACTAATCGCTTCCAGAGAAGGCACACGCTACGACAGGTGTCTCCAATCATTCCGCAACCGCTGGTGTTGGGACGAGTAGTTCGAGTGATGACGACAGTTCCGAGCGCGACGATGAGACAATTATGATTGCTCTCGGATGCTCGCCTCCGGCTGCTTCCGTGGTTTTGTGTTTGAATTGAGGTGGAATAAGCGATTGCGAAATAATTGTTCTACTTATTCAGATTAGATCAGTTGGAGGTTTTGGATGAGGATTTTAATTACTTCGTGGGATATCACTAGGAATGGCGAACATAAACGCTAGAAGCAGCGCATTTGCGTCAGACTCGATTTACGCACGTAAACTTAACACAAATCGTTAGTGTAATCTCGGCGAACGTGAATCAACGGCGTTTAACTTATTATCAACATCATTATCGGATTACATTTTAAGCGAGTGCAATCATGCGTGCCGATTAGTCCGAAATACTCACGGGGAGCAGTTGTTTTGTGCAGCGCTTCGCTATAAGGGATTATTGGGCAGACATGATTAGGTAGCAAATGTTTACCGCAAACAAACAGTTACTCTGATATGATAGCAAATGCACGTAAAACGATAAACGAGTTCTTCTTACCCAAATTATAAGTGATAGTTTTACGGGTGTTGTTATGCCAGGAAACCTCTAAAAAGCTTGCAATTTTGTTTGGGCATTTATCGTGCATGGAAGTCATTCTGCTGTGATAGTTTTTTTTCCGACAACACCGATTATGTATAGTACTTGTACACATAATTTATAATATACAACTTTGTAGAGCCTCATAATAAGCTATTATGCATGTCAAAATAAAGTGCCCACTTCTTATTTTCTTAAAAAAAAAAAACAAGTTGTAGATCCAGTCTGTTGAGTGATCAGTAGTTAATGTGACCTCCCCTGGCCTTCAACAGTTTTTGCAAACGTGTCGGCATACTCTCCACCAGGTTTTTCAGGTGTTGTGGGTCAAGATCTTTCCAGGCGTTCTCAAGAGCTTGAAAATAGTTATGTTTGTTGGTAGCTCCTGTCTTATCAACTAGTGCATCCAAGATGGCCCACCGATTCTATATTGGGTTCAGATCTGGACAATGTGGGGGTCATTCCATAGGTTTAATACGGCAGGAACGGAAGAATGCCTTTGACTTCTTTACGGTATGTTTTGGGTCATTATCTGGCTGGAATACAAATTTGTTTTCCAGCCCAGTTTTAACCAACAAAACCTCCAAATTCTCACTCAATAAAGGGCGATACGGTCAAAATTTGGTCAATATCAACTTGACGTATTTCTTTCAATTTTGCATTTAAAAAACCTGAACACCCCTCATTTTGAAGGTGTGTATGTGTAGAATGTTGCTCCTATTTTGATTTTGGAATTCACTCTTCAGTTGTCAAAATACCGTCCAAGCAAGAAGAGCAGCGTATCAAAATTTTGCTCGCGCATCGCGAAAATCCGAGCTACTCGCACGCAAAGTTGGCAAAATCGCTAAATGTTGCCAAATCAACCGTTACAAATGTAATTAAAGTGTTTGGGGAACGTTTGTCGACAGCCAGGAAGTCTGGATCGGAGGAAATCGAAAACCAGAAGCCGCTGAGACGACAAAGAGAGTTGCCGGTAGTTTCCAAGCGAAACCCTAACCTATCTCTCCGAGATGCCGCAAATAAGCTGGGTGTATCGTCTACAACCGTGCATCGAGCCAAAAACCGAGCCGGATTATCGACTTACAAGAAGGTAGTGACTCCAAATCGCGATGATAAACAAAATACGACGGCCAAAGCGCGATCCCGGAGGCTGTACACGACGATGCTGACGAAGTTTGACTGCGTGGTACAAGCAGCTACAAGCAGCTTCCGGGACAGGAGTTTTATACGGCAAAAGGAAGGGGAAAGGTAGCAGATATTTTCAAGCACACGAAACTGTCAAAGTTCGCAATGAAATATCTGGTTTGGCAAGTCATCTGTACCTGTGGCTTGAAAAGCAGCATTTTCATGGCTTCCGGGACTGTCAACCAAGAAATTTACGTGAAAGAGTGTTTGAATAAACGTCTGCTGCCTTTCCTGAAGAAACACGGTTGTTCCGTACTGTTTTGGCCGGATTTGGCATCTTGCCATTACGGTAAAAAGCCCATGGAGTGGTACGCCGCCAACAACGTGCAGGTGGTTCCCAAGGACAAGAACCCTCCCAACACGCCAGAGCTCCGCCCAATTGAGAAATACTGGGCTATTGTCAAGCGGAACCTAAAGAAGACCAAAAAAACTGCTAAGGACGAGCAGCAGTTCAAGGCAAACTGGCTTTCTGCGGCGAAGAAGGTGGACAAGGTGGCTGTACAAAATCTGATGGCAGGGGTAAGGCCCGGCAATTCGGATTTGGAAAAGCGGAAGCCTAACTGAATATTTTTCCTGAATTTTATACTAATTGAACTTGAAAAAGAAATTTAATTTGATTTTTTAAATAAACGATTTCACCGAGTTACACGCGTTTTCCCTTGACCAAATTTTGACCGTATCACCCTTTATGTCGATGTAGGAATCTGCTGTCATAATACCATCGATTTTTACCAAAGCACCAACACCTGCCCAAGAAAAACACCCCCTCACTATCACGTTCCCTCCACCATGTTTAACTGTGCCCTGGATATGTCGATCATGAAGCGCCTCTCCAGGTCTACGCCATACACGAGCTCATTTTTTGCTGTTGAACAACTCGAATTTGGACTCATCAGTCTTCCAATATTCTATAGGTTTATCAGCATGTTCCCGAGCAAATTTGAATCATTTCGCTTTGTTGACTTTGCTAATAAAAGGCAACTTCTTACAAAACCTGCTCTTCATACCGTGTTCAGCGATTCTTCTGTACTTGAATCACTTCCTTGATTTCCCTGAGGGTAACCTTCGGTTTTTTCTTAATTTCTAGATTTCTTGATTCTCGCATCTGTTCGGGAATTTGTTCTACGTTTCCTTCCCCTTCCTGGGCGATCAGCTACAGAACCATAGGTTATGTACTTTGCAAAAAGTTTGATAACCGCTGCTTTGCTGTATCCATACTTTTCACTAATCTTGCGATGCAATTCACCTTTCTCGATGTCACGAATAACACATTTTCGGATCTACAAGGGAATAGTTTTGCTTGCCACCGTATTATCCATGGTTATTTACATAACTCACACTGAATCTTTCTGACCGACAACTGAAATCCGTAAAAAGATCAACAAACACTTGGAAACGTCAAAAAAATTGAATACGAGGGGCGTTTAGATGTAAAAATTACATACACATAATATATTTTCAATTGGACACTTTATTATGACTCACCAAATTTACCCCACGTATGGTTCAAAAAATAATTTTGCAAAAATTTGTATTATCCATTGCAAAAATACACATGCATCTTTAAAATAATAATATTATCATGCTTAAATATATGAATACGATATAATGAGTTTTTCAATGACTTCAGAGATGAAGCGTGTTCATGAGAAAAGTGGGCACTTTATTTTGGCGGTGACTGTAAGTGTTTCATACTTTGAATGTTTATGATTCCAGCCGCAGCAACCACAACTACAACCACTCTACTCATCTCAACTTCAGAAACCAGAACCGTTTTAATATCCTTCCGACTGATCGAGAGCTTCTCGCATCACCAAGAGATCGTTTCTCCAAACCGCCAGGTAATTATTAAATCCATACCCAACAAGCGTTCCTTTAAACTTATCCTGTATGGCCCCTGGGAGCTCATCTACATCGCGTGAGGCAGATGACAAGCAGACATACGTTGTTTCGTCGAAACTGACGCCCTCTTCAAAGATAGACTTCAAAGATTTGACGCACTCATCTGAGAAAGCTGATCCACATGAGATAATTCCTCATTCTTCAAGTGAGTCTAGCGAGTATAATAAAATAGAATTAACTGAAACAAGAGTTTATTGCCAAAATTTTAATCGTTTGTGCAGTGCATAAAAAATTAACGAAGTTCTAAATAAAATTAACGGTTGTCTATACGTTATCATATAGGGGACTGGAAAAAGTAGGTATTATGATGTCATAAGTGAGAAAGTTTTCGGTACACAGAAAAATATAAAAAAGTTTAACTGTCGCGTACAATTTTCCCTCGCTTAATTGCAAGCCGAAGCAAGCGTAAGCAACGTAATTGTTTCCATACTTTCATACAGAATACAATGTTGTTTACAATCTTGCATACAACAGATCTGATTCTAGCGGCTTAAATAAACTTGAAAGATCTTATTGATTTATGCCAAATATTTCATTCTCTTCATGTGCATTAGATAACGCAGAAAATTAAATGTTTCTTACAAGTTCTGTAGCAAATTTAATGTACTAAGAAGTGACCGTGACTTGACATTATCAGAGAAATAATCTGGTGGTGGCGTGCTTATTTCCGTCAATGCAAACCTACAAGCAGACATACAGTATGTAAAATAAGTATATCCACCCCTGCTTCAAATTTACAATTTTCCTGTTATCGATTCAAATATAAGTTGATAAAATGAGTGTTGTCATGCGTTTGGTCCATTATATAGTACCTATCATTATACCATTAAATATACTTGAATTAATCTTGCTCTTGAAAATCTATGCCAAGATCAACAGAAAAGGGAAGTAAAACATGCAAAAAAAGTTTATCCACCCAAACATGCTTAGTACCATTTTGCCTTGTATTGAGCGGTTCCTGCACTCTCGCGTCACTTTACTCAATTTTTGAGTACAATTGTATGCTATCTGTTTTTCTCTCACGGAAATGTTACTCAATTTTCTTAAAAAGTGGATCTACTCAAAAATTGAGTTGATCCACTTTTTAACGAAAATTGAGTAACATTTCCGTGAGAGAAAAAGAGATGGCATACAATTGTACTCAAAAATTGAGTAAAGTGGCGCGAGAGTGTGTCACTTTTTCGAATGTAAACATTGCATACAGTTATCCTTTCGTAGTGTAGAAGCTTTCGTGATTCAAATTCTCGTGTTTCGAAATGCCTAAAATCGCACAAATTTCGCTGAGTATCCGAAAACTTATCATTGAGCATTACAAGTGCGGTGAAAGCTACCGTCAAATTGCTAATATCGTTCAGATACGTAAAGATACGATTGCCAAAATTGTTCAGAAGTACAAAAAGAGTGGTTCTTTCACACCAGAAAAGCGATCAGGGCGACCGGCGAAGACAAGTTCCCGGATTGATAGGGCTATCGTCAGAAAGGTGGAACAAGATCGAGGTTTGTCAGCTTCAAAAATTGCAAACCAAGTTGAGAGTAAAATTTCTACCCATGTGACACCTCAAACAATGCAAAATCGATTGCATCTACAAGGTCTGAAGGGTAGAGTGGCAAGTAAGAAACCATAGTTGTCAGCGAAAAACATTAAAAAACGATTGAAGTGGGCTCGAGATCATATTACATGGACAGTCGATGATTGGAGAAGGTCATTTGGCAGACAGACTAAAATACTATGCTATGTATGACGAGAATCAAGGTGAGGAAGCACAAACCACCAACATGTGGAGTGAGTTTACATCAATAGTTGTACACTAGCTATCATTTGAAAGTCGAGCAAGGTTTGCTATCTTCGTCAGCGTTGAAAGCTCGAATTCTTGACAATAATACAATGATATCTGGACTGCGAAACTTTCAGCAAGTGCACAACTAAGCTGGTCCAGAACACTTCGAGATGAGGATCCAAAGCACACATCGAAGCTGGTATCCCAATGGTTAAGGAAAAGAAAATCAATGTTTTGGAATGGCCAGCACAGTCTCCTGACCTTAATCCATCTCTGGTCTATTTTTAAAATTAAGGTTCAGGAACACAAACCATCAAGCATTCAGCAATTACGACAAGTTGTTGTAACTGAATGGGACTTAATTGCACCAAAAACGACTGCTGAACTTGTCCAGCCAATGTCACGACGATGTCAAGCTGTCCTTGAAGCCAAGGGAGGTCACACGAAATATTGAATGATTTTCAGGATTATGGTGGATTTACTTTTTTTCATTATTTTTTATCGTTTTCTTATATATTTGGTCTCAGACACGAACAGTTCGTGCTTTTACATCAAATTATCGTTATTTGACTTTCTTTTTATCCCTTGAGAAATAAACTTAATATTAAAAATCGTTTTTCAATGTTTTGCTTGATTATTTGAAGCAAATGTGCCAAGTGAAAAGGGGTGGATAAACTTTTTTTACATACCGTATGTGTTTTCGCCGAAACTGACGCCCTCTTCAGAAGTAGACTTCAAAGATTTGACGCGCTCATTTGAGGAAGCTGATCCACATGAGGCGATTCCTTACTCTACAAGTGAATCTAGTGAATATAATAAAATAAAATTGACAGAACCAATAGTTTATTGTCCAAATCTTATACACAGTGCACAAAAACATTAACGAAGTTCGAATTAAAATTAACGGTTGTCCATACGATATCTCATTTAGAAACTAAAGAAAGTTTGTCTGATGAAATCAAACGTGAAGAAGTTTTTGATAGCAAATTTAATGACCGTGATTTGACATTACACAGATAAGAAGAGACATTGAATTTTCTGCGTTATCTAATGCACATAAAGGGAATGCTAGAATTGGCAGAAAATAAGGGGATATTTCATGTAAATTTTAGCCAGATAACGCCTAAATCTAGCCTATTGTATGAAAGATTGCAGACATTGTTGTATGGCGCATGAAAGATTGCAAACAATTTCGTTGTTTACTCTTCTTTTGTCTTATAATTAAACGAGGGGAAATTTCACGCGCTAGTAAAAATACATCATTAATTCTGAGTATTTGTTTTCCTCCACATATGACTAAAAAAGCTTAAAATCTAAGACTTTAATCTCCTCGACCTCGAACCAAGTTGCACATTTATGGAGATTTCAATCAGAAATCAGTTGATCTTACTCACGATAAAAATAAGGAATCTTTACTGCTTTCAATTGTAAGTGAAAACTAAACTTCACATTTTATTTTTTAATCAAATCAGCCACCTAGGACCTCATCAAATTAATCATGTTTGGAACCAGCTCAACTACTATTAAAATTTTGTTTTCACTAATTGTACTGAAGATTTTAGTATTGATAAAGCTTTAGACCCATCCTGAAAGAATGAAAAATTTCATGCTGCTATCGAATATTCATTATTTTCAGATTCGCATAGACAACGTCCAGAGAATACCGATGACGAACTTGTTTAAGATTTCAAAAATATATACACTCAGTAGCAGAAAAAAAGCCGAGCAAAAATTTTGCTTCCAAAATACGCGTTGTTCAACCTTCTGTAACTTTGTCAATTATCAATATATTTGGCTGAATTTTGACAACACTATAACTAATGTATACACCTTATGTGACCAAAATTTTATGTTGATGAAGTTTATAAATTTGAAGTTATCATAACATATGTGAAAAATGTCAATTTTGACATACCAATTTCAAAAATCCGTATTTCTGTGAAAACTTTAGGTAGGATATTAAAAATTTCTCCATGACTTGAAACAATACAGAGATTAATGTGGACAAAATTTGAACTGTTTTCATTAAGTGGTTTGGACTACGCTGACGTCAAAGTTGACGCTCCAACATGAGTATTTCTCGCTTTCACTCGATATTTACCTTGCTGAACTATCGGTGCAGAAACAAACCTGAGGTGAATTTTGACCCTCCGCTCGTTTTCAAACTTGTATCTTTCAATTTCAAAGCCTGCCGTTGCCCTATACGGAACTTTCAATACACTTTCTCTTCATGTCTATTCGATCTAGCAATAAAATTACTGTCAACTCCTAGCGCTTCGCATGGAGATGAGAAATTATCTGCTTCTGCAAAACTTCATCAAAGCATAGATTGGCGGAACGTTTTAAAAATGAAAAAGACATGAACAAGGCCGTTGACATATTTCGTAACAAGCTATACGCAATTATGAACAATAACGTTCCAAAGAGAAAGAAGAGAATACACTAAGATCTTTATTTTACACGGGGGATCGATCCACTTTTACTATGCAACCGCGTAAAAAACGACTAAATAGAGTTGATCAATTCGCATGCATAAACTTTTTCAATTGCTAAGATTTTGTGTGCATGGGTAACCTTGTCATGCAATGATCCAAATACAGTTTTTAAAATTATGAGTATTTACACCAAAAATTGTGATTTTTTTTCAAAAATTGCCCAATATGAAAAATGTGATTCGAATTAGGTCGATAAGTTGTTCCGTTCTGAAGTTATGGCCGAAAATTAGCCACGTAAATAACCGTGTAAAAAAGACTTTGGTGTACCAAAAGGTTATAAACAACCGGTATGGTATACAGGGTGTTCAGTCAATTCGAATACAATTTAAAATTGCGTTAATGAATTAAAAATTCAAGATTTTATTTACTGAGTCAATTTTATTATTATTTTTTTTTTTTTGAGAAATGCTTATTGAGAACCTTTACGATATTTCAGCTGGGAGCTCCCCCCCCCCCCCCCCCCTCCGCGGTTTAACGAGCTTGAGACGTTTCTCAAAAGAACAGCACGCGAAACGTATCTCAATGGACCAGATCTTGGAAATCAGCTTCTTAAATTGGTCCACAGTGCTCACTTGATGTTCGCTCTGCTTGACCAGCATGTACGCCCATACATAAAAGTCCAGAGAATTAAACTCCAGGGAGTAGGGAAGCCACAAAGTCTTTTAGAGAAAATCTTCTTTAAGCTACAGGGTGCGGCAGAAAATAATGCGAAAAAAAATTCTTTCAAATCCCATTTTTAATTAAATCAAGCAATAATATCAACATTTTCGAGTGCAGTTATATTTAAAAATTCCTTTTAAACAAATTTATTCTACCTGTCCTCCATTTTTATTAATAACATCCTCGAGCCGACGCCGGAAGCCACAGCATGCCTTACGGACGTAGTCCTCCGACATTAACTGCTATGTACGTGTTATCAAATATACTATATCAACAATATGAGTCACTTCCCTCTTTTTTCAGGCAACCCTTTTTTTGCGCTTGTGGCGCCATAAGTGAGAAGCGCGGCAACTACTAAATGCACACGCTCAAACTAAGCTATTCAGTTTTCGTTTTACCTAGCGTAATATTCTAAAAGTACTCAGTAGACAAATTGAAAAGAATCACAAATCGTTAAACTAAGGAAACGATTTCCGAACAACTGGCCGCAACTTCGACTTGTTGCCAGCTGAGAATGTCATGAAAAAAGCAACTATGGTTTACTGCAACTTGAGCAGGATAGGAAAAAGATCGTCTGTTGGAAAGACAGCGAGATTTACGGCTTGCAATTATTATTATTGATTACCATAGAGTGATTTTCAAATATAATGAAGAAGAGATGCATTGATCCAATTCGATAAAATTTTGGCTCGAAAATAATCCTCTATTCACGTACTGAAAAATAAACACTATTTTATCTTAGTTTGCAACAAATACCGCAACATTTTATTGTTGGCAAATGGTTAGGACAAACACATATCGACCTGCTCTTTGGTTGCTAGTTTTTCACGGTTTTTGAAGAACAATTGATTCCTTAGCCTTAACACAACGACATCGGAAAAGGAACCGAATTTAATATTACGTTCACACTACAAACTATATTACGTGATATAGAGTATCTTGATATCAAATGGCATGAACATTATTTCCAGTGAAAACATGATGTATAGTTGTTGATATCAAGATACCCTATGTCACGTAATATAAGCAGTAGTGTGAACGTACTATAAATCATACTTGTCAACCTGGTGTTGGTCACTTACATTGGTAAGCAGCTCAGACAAGATGATGGTTTTGATTTATGTCAACGGAACTAATTCGGTTGTCGCTGTGATTGCGATTTTACATATACCGTTTCATTCATTTTTTACTGAGATAAGCATTCTAAAATTACGCTGTCGTGCTGTTATGTACATGGTTTTACAAGGTTTATATTGATCACCCTTATATTTCAGTCTTCGAACTCGTTAACCATACTCGACTGTAATATGGTGTTTAAATGGGGCAACTGAGTGGAAGCAAGTAAGGAGATTCAACTGGTTCGCCAAAAGTTGCCAAAAGATTCAATTGGCTTATAGATAGTCTTGTATCATGTAACAATTCCGTAATCTAAACAAGGCATAAAAAGCACATTTTGACGTATCTGCGTTATTCTTAAAAGTGTACTGAGAAAAATTATATGGTTGTACCGACAAATAAATCAAGGTCACACATTTTTGGCCGATGACATTTTTTCATCATCACATTATTGACTATGGTCATGGTTACAGGAACATTTCTGATCATAGTGAATATTGAATCAACTATTTGAATGTCCTTTAACCAGTTATAGTTGAAAATCATTATTTTGCCTGTCATCCTAATCTCTAATAATGATAAAATTGACTATCAAACTTTTCTCTGTGTGAGCAAACAATACTCATAAAAAGAGTATATTAGTTTTACCGTGGATAACCGATAGAAAGAATTAACCAAATTGATGGTTAAATATATTTTGCTAACCTTGTTTATCACCAGATGGTTCTGTTGGCATCGCTACACGGGTCGCCTAACATGTGTATGTGGAAAAAGGAAGTGACTTATATTGTTAATATAGTATATTTGGTGTTATGGTTGACAGGGATTTTAATTGATTAATCGATTATTTTCCATCTGTCAAGTTTAAGTAACATTAAAATTTATTCGCGAATTGGAAGTCGGTTTGGATTTTTTCGGTTTGGAAATTTTCTTGATATCCCTGGTTGGGGATTCCTTGGCCAGCCCAAAACTAAGCTTTATTGGTGTTGGAACCGCATTGGCTCTGTAGCGGGCCGGATCTGATATTGGCTTGTCTTTTGATAATGTCCTTATACGGGATTCTATGATTTGACTTGTTATAGGATTTCCTGATCGCTGAGAATACTTGAGAACATATGTGGTTGACATCAATAGTTTTTCACAATTGTGTCGCTGTAAAGCAAATGAACAGTTTTTGAAGAAGTTTACATCTGTAGGTGTGATCAGTTCGTTAAATTTTTGCACAACTAATTGAATTGTTTTTAAATAAATTATGTAATAGATAAATCGTCTAGCTAAAACCCTTGTACGGGTAAGTGGCGGGACCATCATCATCAGTAACCCGATCGCTAAAAGTTCAATCAATTTCATAATCCACATTTCCGCCAGTCAGTAGGTCAAATTGCATAACCTCTCACCTTTCTGACCACTCGTCGCTCCATCTCACAGGAACGCAACGATCCCATTTAAATCAGGATCAGCCGATTCATCAATTCGGTATGAAGGCAAGTTTGCGCTACGTGTCATGTTACATACCGTCCGTGTTGTGCGAAAGCACAAGTCAATTGCCAACCCCCACACCGGGTTAAGTAGTGTAGGCAAATGAGAGTGTTGAAAGGCACTCACCTTTCAAAACATCCTAACATCTCGCCTCGTCATGTTCGAAGTGAAGTATGATGAACGATGATCCGAATACGTATTAAGTAATTTTCCCAACGAGGGGAAAACAAGCTCTTACGCAGATCGAAATGCAAATAAGTTGTTGAATGGAGCTGGGTGCCGTCCTAACCAGCTCAGCTATGATGAAGCCTCTAGGGTCTGACGGGTTTATTGGTGCCCTCGCTGCATCTGACTCTACAAATCTATGTCCATGCCCGCGCGCACGTATCGAGATTATCGCCCATTATAGAGCGCGTGAATGGTTTAGCAGATCTGTTTCTTCTCCAAAGCAGCATCACAGTCGACCTCGATTAATCCGAACCGTTTGATTTGAGCTTCTATTTGAGGTACGGATCACCATCATGGGCAGATTACCGATCGGCAGACTGTAGCCACAGTCTCCATTGACGGAACGCAGTCAGTAGTAGGCTGCGGGCGTTGCTTTTCACCGCCTCCTGCGTTGCAATGAATGATGATGATGATGATGGAAAGCGCTTTGTTGTTGTTATGATTGATTGTTCGCTGCATTGTTTCGTAGCAGAACGCAAAAACCCATTCGCCTTTGCCGGAACGCGTCGGTCGCTGGATCGTTAAATGGAAGAAAAGCGATCGATCTTGAATTTCTTCTCCTATTTATTTTTTTCGTTATCACCGTCTGATCTGATACATTGCAATAGATTGAATTTATTGTTGTTCCACATTTACGGATTTTTGTTTTTCAGAAGAGAAACGTGAAACCGATAATTTTCCAACCGGCGGGGGGGAGGGTCAATTTTCACCGTAAATTAGTGCGATCGATTTTAAAGACCTCTACGGAAAACGGCGGATCGAACGAAAACCTAGATTGGAGGAAACACCCATTTTCGGGTTTCGAGAAGCATATGTGCATGATGAGTCGATATTGTTTTTTTTTTCTACTGATTTCACGATTTCATTCAGATTGTGTGTGTGATGCAAAAAATGAACGGTAGAAATGGTGCCTTACAACGGTTCCCGCCAGAAAGGTGGTTCCGATTAATAATGGAGTCCGCTGCGCGTGGGCATTAGAGAGGAAATTTAATCAATATGGAAATTTTCCCATTCGGTAAAAGTCGAGACACATTATCGGTAAAAAGCACCACCATAATTAACGAGGAAATTTATTAATGAGTAGACCGACTCGCAAATTATTGATCATTGATTCACACGTATGCTAATTGCCCACTGTTTTTTTTTTTCGCTCGCTGGCCTTACCAGTAAATTGAGAGGAAAACCTCAACGCCAACTACTTAGGATTAATTGAAAATCACATCTTTTGTTGGGAGAAAATCGTCGAACGATCATCTGGTTGTTTGTTGCATTGTTCAGCCGCCGCATACCTTGAGACGAGTAGCCAGCCACACTCAACGATCGAGCATCCGATTGCTTGACACGAGGATCATTAACGGACTCTGACAATTGATGACAGGGATGCCAGATATATTTTTCAAATGTCTGTGATAAAAATTTGAAATGTCTGGGAATGTCTATAAAAGTTTGTAATTTTTTTTTTTAGAAAATTAGACTTCTTTCAACGAAAAGACGTTATAAGAAAGCGAGTTATGTCATTATTGCTAATTGTGTGATTACGTAAACATGTCTGCATCTATTTCTTGGATTGTATGCAACCTTACACTATTGTTTCATAGTTTTAAAGTGACACTGAGGCTTGAAACATTCGCATAGATGACAAAGTTTTCTATAGTTTTTATCAGTGTTGGTGACTGCCGAAAAAATCAGTGAAAATTATTTATTCTTATCCGTGCTTGAAACAACCGTATCGATGATTCTATTGGTGAAGGCATCATACGCAGGAACTCAGAGAGTGAACAAGATTATACGTTTTGTAGATTACTTCATTCCACCACGCAAGTCGAATGGACAACAGCTCTGCCTACTTGTGATTCACTCTTCGTTGATTGAGTGGCTATGGAAATACGACACAGTAGGATCGCCAGATGATAATGTTCAGAGACGAAAGATGACAGCATTCATTTGAACAGAATCGTTCATTGTCTTTTGGTTCGAATGACAGTGTTGGAAGTTTTGTTAAGTATGTACCGTCTGGGAAAAATCGGCCTACTCGATTGATTTTTTTAATTTCCCTGTCACAGGTATCCGATAAGTTGTAACAATTTACAGGACTATTGACAGAATATGTTATGAACACCTTATGAATTTTATATCACATAACATGTGAGACAAACCGTTATCGAGATTTCAGTTGAAATGGGTATAGGGTTAACCCCTTATAGAAGTCCAGTCGAGCAACTCGACTCGACACTTGTCACTGTCGAGTCGAGTAAAATTGCACATTACAGAAACCGACTGAAACTGATCGAGTCGATAACGTAGGTCAACTGTTAACTAAAATGTTGAAACTTTTCCAAATGCCTTTGAAATATTACATCATGTAGTAATTCGGGACTTTCATCAATTTAGCTGTCATTTTTGAGAGATTTAAGAAGAAGAAAATGTCGAAGTTCGCTTCCAAATATCTCATTTGGCAGGCCATCTGCTCTTGCGGACTGAGGAGTGAGCCTTTCGTGATAAAAGGCACAGTAAATGGCGAGATTTACAAATCTGAGTGCCTTGGAAGCGCCTTTTGCCGTTCTTGCAGCAGCACGACAAAGCTCCGCTATTTTGGCCAGATTTGGCATCATGCCACTATTCTAAAAGTGTCCTGGAGTGGTATGAGGCCAATTCTGTCCATTTTGTTCCAAAGGACATGAATCCGCCAAACTGTTCGGAGCTGCGCCCGGTGGAGCAGTACTGGGCAATGATGAAGCGGGAACTTTGGAAGAGCAAAAAGACAGTCAAAGACGAGAAGGACATGTTAAGAAAATGGAAAAAAAAATGAGAAACTGGTACCGGATGACACTTAAAGACTTTGATGGAGGGCATCAAGCGAAAATGCGTTCAATTTTACACTCAAGGCTCCATCGATTAACTTTTCTTTTGATTTTTGAAGTAAATATATGCATAAAACTACCCTAAAATTTTGGTTTGATTCTAAACATTATAAGAAAATTGGCATGACATTTTCTGTGTCGCAATAATTTCGTGTTCGCCCTTTAGGGACTTTTTCAGAATCGAGGATTTTTTTTAATTTTTGGAGGATTCTTTGAACTTTGGAAGAATTCTCAAAACTATGAAGATATTGATGATTTGCTAAGCTTCTTGTTTTTTTATACTTCTCTGCTAAACTTCAGCAAAATTTTCTTGACGATCAAATCTCTCAAACGAGGTGAGAAGGGAAACCACGGAATTGTGATTCCTACATGAGGTTGTGTCCTAGCTCAAAGAACGATGGGAACGGTTGGGGATATGGTGTTCACCATATTTGTATACATGAATATATTATGATCATATGAATGACTTCAGTATTGACCTCTTCTGTGCCAGGATTCGAATTTCGATCTTCGATTAAAGTTTTGATGTCAAAATTGGGATGTTTACTCTGAACTTTAATCAAGTTATCATGAACGTCAGACATCATCCTGATTTTCTGTAGATACATCTAGAACCAATCTCACTTCCAGAAGAGTTCATATTTTTTGCTGAACTTAGTTACAGTCAAAACTTCTGACGAGTCCCATCCTTAACTGCAAGGAAAACCTCTCCAAAACTCTGGGAAGTTTTCTCCAGAATTTCTGGAAAAATATTCTTAAATTTCTTTGAAGTTTGTTCCTAAATTTCTGAGAAGTCCTCTTCGGAACTTTATGATAGTTGTCTTCTGAACTTCGGATAAGTTTGCTCCTGAATCTCTGAGAAATTCCAACTTTAGCAACTAGTAAGTATCTCCTATACTTCTGAAAAGTTTCATCCTGTTTTTCTCAGAAGTAACTACCCAAACTTTTGGTATTACTGAGCTTCGAGACTTTGAGCCTCATTTTGAACTTCTGAAATGTTCGATTCTGAACTTCAGGAAAGCTCTCTAGCACTTATGATTGATTACGAGCTTATTCTATTTGAACATCCGATAAGTCTCATACTGAACTTCGAGGAAATTTTTATCAAAACTTTGGGAAAGTCTGCTGTAGAATTTCTAGAATTCCCTTAAATTTGTTGAAAGTTTCTTCCTGAATTTCTAAGAAGTACTTTTTTTGATCTTTTGGGAACTTTTCTCCTGACCTTAAGTGTTCCTGAAATTCTGAGAAAACCTTGCTCAAACTACTAGGAAGTACCCACTATTCTTCTTGAAAGTTTCTTTCTTTTCTTTGAAGAGATTTCTTCATGAACTTTGAAAAATCCCCATTCTGAAATTCTGAAATTCAGAAATGTTCTCTTTTGAACTTTGGGAAAGCTCTCTAGCATTTCTGGAAAGTTACATTGGGAAGTTTATTTTGAAACTTCTGATAAGCCTTTCCCTGAACTTCAGAGAAGTTCTCTCTTGAATTTCCAGGACGTTCTGAGCTTTGTGGAAGTTTGTTTCTGAGTTTGTGAGAAATATTAGATAACGCCCTCCCTGGATAGTTTCTTCCTGAACTTCGGGAAAGTTTTTTTTCCTGACGTCTGAGAAAACTCCAAAACTTCGGGAATGTTCCAAACTTCCAAGAAGTTGTCTCCCCTAAACTTCTTAATAAAGCTCTGAGAAGTCCTCTCCTGATTTTCTGGGAAGTTCTGTCCTTAACTTCTGGGAAATATGATCTTGAACTTCGAAGATGTTTGGTCCTGAATTTTTCGGTATATTCCTTCTTGAACTACTAAGAGCTTTTCTTTCTATGCTTCAAGAAATCTAAGACTTATTTCATAAAACACTTAACTCGTGGGTTAATTAGCTAATCCCATGTGCAAATGTACTGAAAAAAGGCGTTGATAAGTACCTTAGGAAAAACCCAAGGTTCAGGGATTAATTTAAAAAACTCATCACATTTACTACTGTTCTGAGTTTCCGTCTGGGTTTGCAAACTAATGTTAGGATCACAAACGAGAAAATGAAATTTACTTTTTGTTATTCCGACTCAAGGTTCATTGGTGGTCCATTGAGCTCTTGGTTCCTACCACTCTCTGGTAAACATTAGTTTTACTGGCTCCATGCCACAAAGCCTCTTACGATATCCACATTACATGTACTTAGTTCAATGAGCTATTCAAACTGACGGTAGTTTGTTTTGTTTGTAATAAGATTAGACATTTTTTGCTAGAAGTAAATTGTTTTTCTGTAAATTCACCTGCAAAAAAAAACTTCAGGCAAAATTTCTCATGAACTTTTTGGCAGTCACTCCTTATTTTCCTCAAAATTCACAACCTTACCTTCCAGAAACATTTGGTAACTTTTTTCCTGAACATAGTTACTTTCTAAACTTCTGGTAGGTCCTATCCTGAACTACGAGGAAAGTGTCTGCAAAACTTTGAGAAAATACTCTCCAGAATTCCTTGGGAAAATCTTCTTAAGTTGATAGAAGTTTCTTCCTGAAATTCTGAGAAGTTCTTTTCTGAACTGCCGAAATAATCTCTTTTGAACTTCAGGGGAGTATTGTCCTGAACTTCAGATAAGTTTGTTCCTGAATTTCTGAGAAATTCCTGCTTGAACAACTAGAAAGATCCTCCTATACTTCTGGAAAGTTTCTTCCTGATTTTATCAAAAGAATCTACCATAACTTCGTGAACTTTCAGAAGTTCTCATTCTAAAGTGCTGGAATGTTTGATTTGGGGGGGAGGGAAAGCTCTCTAGCTCTTCTGGGTAGTTCCAACTAAACTTTTGGTCTCTTCGCAACTTCTGAGAAGTTCTCTTGTGAACTTCTGAGGAGTTCTTTTTAAAAATTCCTTCTTGGCCGAAAAGATAGTGCCCTCTCTGGTAGGATTCTTCCTAAAATTCGGGGAACTTTTTTCCTGAGCTTGTTCTTTCCAAACTTCTTATTGGTCCCATCCGGAATTGCGAGGAAAATTTTATTCCAACATTTTTAGAAAAATGCCCTTAAATTTGTTCTTGAAGTTTCTTTCTGGACTTCTGAGAAGTCCTCTTCTGAACTTTTGGGAAGTTTTCTCCAGAACTTTAGGGAAGTTTGTTCCGGAACTATTGTAAAATTCGTGCTCAAATTAGAAGGAAGTACCCCCTGGATGCTCCTGGAAAGTTTCATTGTTTTCTCTCTAAATAATTTTGAGAAATCCTTATTCTGTAATGCAGAATGTTCTCCTCTGTGCTTTGAAAGAGCTGCCAAGTACTTCAAAGAAGTTCCAACTAACATTTCGAAAAGTTTCTTCCGAAACTTCTGGGAAGTTATTTCCCGAACTTGAGAGAAGGGCTTTCCTCTACTTCTATAACAAATCGTCCTAAATTTTTTTTCCTGATTTTTTTTTTTAAATGTCTGAAATTTGGGGAAGTTTTTTTCCTGAACTTTTGGGAAGTTTAATCTTGAATTTCTGGGAAGAACTCCTAAACTGCTGAAAAATTCCAAACTTCAGAGAAGTCCTCTCCCCTACACTTCTTCCTGAAGCTCTGATAAGTCCTCTCCTGATTCTTGGAGAAGTTCTGTTTAGAAATTCTGGTAAGTATGATCTTG
This sequence comes from Aedes japonicus, assembly GCA_034211315.2. Lineage (NCBI taxonomy): Eukaryota > Metazoa > Arthropoda > Insecta > Diptera > Culicidae > Aedes > Aedes japonicus. The sequence continues at coordinate 10,465 of JASCZW010000868.1, read as the reverse complement.
AACTTCGGTAATGAATTTTTGAATGATCTTCTTGCATCACCTGCTTCACCTGCAAATTTTGTTTTCGAGGAAGTTTCTAAGTTTCTCAAATATGATTTTTATTGTAGTGAACCTTGATTTTCGTTGTGACTTAATTGCGAAAGGACCAATATTACGGGTCCTCCCTTAGCTCAGTCAGTAAAGACGTGGCTACAAAGCAACACCATGCTGGAGGTGGCTGGGTTCGATTCCCGGTCTGGTCTAGGAATTTTTCGTTAAGGAAAATTTCTCGACTCCCTGGGCATAGCGTATGATTGTGCTTGCCACACAATCATACTAATGCAAAAATGGTACCTGGCATCGAAAGCTCTCAATTAATAACTGTGGAAGTGCTTCTAGAACACTAAGTTGAGAGCAAGCAATAAGCTAATTGTAAAAGCAACAAGCTTGAAATGCTAAAAGAAGAAGAAGAACCAATATTACCAACGCTTTGACAGTAAATTTTTGCATGGATTTGAACACGAGTGGGATTGAACACTGCCATAAGTAGGTAGTCCATGCTACCCTCGGAAAGGGCCTATACGATACTTATCACCGGGCCCATTGTGTCTCCAAGTAGCCCACCGCTTTCGTTTCTTCAAGGATTTCTACTTTAAATGATACCTACGATATTTTAAAATATTTCAACAAAGCTTCTTACCGTATCTACTATACTGTTCAGATCCTCGGACGTTATAAATCCAAACTTCATAGAATACCGTTATTTGAAATTTAAAAAATATTTCAAATATCTGTAAAAGTCTGCAATATAAATAAAATGTCTGCTAATTGTCTGCATCGTTGAAAAAAGTCTGCAATAAAAATGAAAAGTCTGCAAATTTACAGACATGTCTGTGAATATGGCATCCCTGCTGCCAGAAGGCTGATTCCCGCAGCCCCGATTCGCCTCTATTGCTTGATTTGATTTGACCTAAGCCACCACCTCGACGGATCGATCAACCGTCAGAAAAACCCCCTAAACTATCGATTTGATCGATTCACCTTAGTTCGCTTCTCAAAAGGCAATGCTATGGAATTACTATAAGATTCACACGGTCTCCTCTCAGGTGTGCGTAATAACCTTCAAAACTCTCTTGGCCGGGAGACCAGTACCAAGTGGAGAACTCGTAAATCACCGTCACCACCGGCGGAGCGGCATCCCAATGCTCGATTGGTTAAGTTTTACATTTATGAGCACCAAAAAAATAAAACCGAAACGGCCTACTGAGATGCTACACTTGAATAGCGGCTAAAGAAACTAATCTTCAAGAAAAGAAAAAAAAAGAGAAGGTGATGCCGCTGCTACTGCGTCAACTTTGACGGTGACGACAACGACATGGCTCATGGCTTGCTTGAGCGGAGACTGTCAGACTGACTGGCTGCTGGCAGGTGTGATGCAATTGCGTGATTATGATTATGAAGGGGATACCCGTTCGCTCTAGAGCTAGTGCCAGTGCTTATTTGCAATTAACTCCTCTTGTGTTGTTTACGGCGAACGGCGGCGCTTTGGACTAGGCTTTGGTGTGTTTCTTTTTTTCATCTCCCTAATTCATTTTCCACTTCTATTCGGTCGGTTTTGCGGTTGATTTCTGATGCATTTTCGGATGCGGTTGAGCGAGTCGTAGAAAAGCGAAACTGATAAATTATGGGGATTGCTAATCTGGAACATAATTGAATTCAAAACCAACGGCTTTGGCAACCGATTCTCAGCCAGTTGCAACTGGCAACATTGCAAATGAGTGCAAGGTAGGCGTTGACGTTCTGCGGATGTTTCGGAGTTTGAATTGACGACCTTCATTATTGATGCACACTGGCAAAAAAACTGGGGCTTGGCAAAAAAGGTGGTCTCGATGATTCGCACAATGGACATTTCGGTAATTTGAGCGCATGGGGTACGTACTTGAACGCATTAATTGAAAAATTGGGGCATTTATCCGTTAAATCTTCAGGCCACAGTTAAGGCCAAGTTTAATTCGAAGTCATTTCAATGGCAATGGAATCAGGGGTGACAAATTATTGAAGAAATCAGATGATTAAGTTCAATGAGTATGTTGGTATTTTAGTCTAAAAAAATATTCCTCCTGCTTGGCTCAGTGTTCACATGGTCTCACCCTTCGCCCCCGTTTGATCTATTTGAATCGTGTTCTAAAATGTTCTTTAAAAATGCATACATTTTACTTGAAGCAGAGTAGTACAATTTAATAACTAATTAATTTTAAGTACAAGTCAAAAATTGCGCTCCGAACTGGTCCCTGCCCTTCGGTTCAGAAAGGGGTATGGACGCGTTCTGTCGAGTTGGTCGCGGCAGATTTCATGTGTGAATCGGCTGCCCCATCAACGTTCAAAAGTGCCTGAACCAAATGGACAGCTTGTAATGATCACTTGAAGATTCAGAATTGTAGCACGTTGTAAAATGTTTCTTGTCTTTTATAACGAAACATGATGGGATTGAGTAAACGAGTACTCATCGGGAATGATCTCTCATATGCATCCGTCGAACCATTCTGAACGGCCTTTGTGAAATTATCACCATGAAAATCTCACATACGCAAAGCGTGTTACCAATAACTAAAGCCTTTTGTTTTGTTCCCTCCCCAACCCTGTGACCGCGAGCAATACCAAATATCCTAAAGTCAACTCTTCAAAAGGTATGGGTAGACCCACGGAAACACGGAGCCACAGAAACACCGAGACAACACAGATCAATAAGCAAAGAACGGTATAAACCCTAACCAATTTCACTTTCAGTCAAATTTTTTAACACAAGGTAAGCAATCAAATGACCACTACAAAGTATACTGAATATCCACGACCTAATATACAACAGGGAAAGGGAGGGACCATCAGGGCACCCAAGTGAAACGATTCGAATAGGGAGCGTGACACTGCCTCCTCCCTATTGTTAACATTTCGCGGAAAGAGGGCGGGCTCTTCGACCCCATCGATTGAGTTTATTCTGTCATTCGAGGGCTCGATTCTAATGCTGTGGGTGTGAACTTGCTATTGGAAGGAGATTCTCTTCCCTATATTCACAGGTTTTGCGTAAGTGTATCTGCTTTCGGGCTCACCCAAACGTTTTTGGCCCTTTGGCCTTTTACACAGAAGCCTGATAATCACAAACAACAATAGAATCCTGATCAATCATTTTCCAGATTATTCCACTGCTATGGAAAGTTACCTTGCCACAAAAGATGGTAGTATCTCATCATCATCATCATCATTATCATCATCATCATCAAAATTGAGCTCCAAGCTGGTTACTCATGGAAACAGATTTATCTTGACTTTTGACATTTGTTAAGCGAGCATAACGGGTGGCAACTAAAATTTTGGAGGTTTTCCGAAGCCCATATGCTCTACATCAAACGAGCTAAGAGAGAAATGAGAGTGTGTAAAGGGTGTCCCACATCAAATTGCATCACGGAAAAAATGCTGTAGAAAATTACCAAGTTGACCCAAGAAGGAAAAAGTTGATTTTGTCGAAAAATGCCAAAACCCCACAAACTGCGTCCTATCGAAAGATACTGGGCAAAAATTAAGCGGCATTTTAAGAAAAATGGAATAGAAGCAAGCTTTGTTGACTGCTTCAAGAAAATTTTGTCTGCAGGACAACAAAAAGTTACGGAGAAAATTGTGCAGAATCTAATAAGAATCTAATAAAGAGTAAAGTAATGATCTCCGAGCATTCTTCAAAAATGAAAAGTAAATATTCAAACTCACGTAAATTCGGTCACATAGGTAGGTAACGACTTAAGCACCCCAAGACCCTATTCCAAGCACAGGGTTAACGTTAACCTACAACGCTCATTTTTTTGTAGTATGGTGCTTCACTAGATGGAGCACCATACTGCAAAAAATGAGCGTTATGGTCAACGTTAACCGTAGCTGAATAGGGTCTCGGGGTGCTTAAGTCGTTACCTACCCTATGTGATGATTTTCTTTCATATTAGGAAAACTTATGAATTTGCACGAAAATAAATATTTCCCTTTGAAAAACTGGTGTCCACTTTAATGAACAGTCATTAGTAAGCACGACTTCCAGCTATTATGCGTCTCCGAGTTTCTTTGTTGCAGTTGTTATCCGACGTCACCAATGCTCCGAGATATACAAACTCATCCTCCACCTCGAATACATAACCTTCGATAATCACTTTTCAACCGGTGTGAGCTCAATCGCACTCGTTTCCTCCTGCCCACAGATATTTAGTCTTCGATGAATTCATCATTAGTCCAACCTTTTCTGCTTCACGTTTGAGCCTGGTGTTCTGCTCAGTAGCCATATGGAACGTTTTTCCGACAATGTCCATGTGCTCAACGATGTGAATGAATTGACTGGTTTTATTGAAAATTGTGTCCCGGTTGTTTCATAACATCTTCTAGCACAATGTTGGACAGGTTTTCAATACCTCTCGTTGTTTCAAACGAGTCCTATAACGTCTCCGATATCGTAACACAGCACTGTACACCATCCAGTGTTGCCTTGATCAGTTTTTTCAGTTCCCCGGTAAAACCATTCTCGTCCATACGCTTCCAGAGCTCTCCCCAATCTATAGCATCGTATACGGCCTTAAAATCAATAAAAAAAAATAGCACGTAGAGATAGTGGAGAATCTGCCGTAACGTGAAGATTTGGTCTGTTGTCGATCGCCCGTCCACAAATTCGGCTTGATAACTTCGCGAAAGGCCACGGGCCCATAGTATTTGGGCCAATTTTTATAAATTTCCCTTGTACATCCCCGGCCTTCCTATGAAATCATATCTCCTGCTGTCTAGGTGTTCCGCCTCTGTGCCATTCGGGTGCTCATCGTAGTTCTGTTTCCATTTTTCGAACACTTCACGTTCATCCGTCAAGATCGCGGTACACAGCCATTGTGAAATGCGTTGAGTTTCTGGTAAAACGTTTCTTGAGAACGATACAGCTGCTCCATTTCGTCGATTCTGTCCACATTTTGACGGATTTCGTGCTGCTGCATCATCGCCCGTACAGCATTTTTCTCGTCTGAAACCGTCTAACACTGCTTATCGAACCAGACGTGATCAGAGGATCACGACCGGCCATGTCTTGACAGATTCAAGATCATCTCTCTAGCGTGCCGCACCAGCCTCAGATTGAAAGTCAAGTATATACGAATACGGTTGTTAACTTCAGGGTACACGTTCTGCCCATCCTGCTACTCTGCGAGGGCAGATCTCTTTCATCCACTAGCACATTCATTCCAGGACCGAAGTTGGGATGTGATCGTTGATTCTTGCTTCGTGGCTGCTCTGCAAGAAGTCTCTTAGCTGTTGCAGGTATCGCCACCGGGAGAGTCGATTTATGGGCACAACGTCGTAGCTTGGCTTTTGTTTGGAGAGCAGGGGGCGTCCGATCACGAAATGATGACCTCTGGGTCATCACTTCGTGGATCAACGGAGTAATTGCTAATAGTGAATTTAGAATTTAGAATGGCCTCCACTTGGGTTAGCACCATTGCATACTCCTCGAAGGTCAGCTAAGCGTCTTTCGAGGTTCGCTTCAGATGTTATTTGGTGCTCTTGACAGTGGCCTTGGAATTTGGGGCAAAAAGTGTGATGAAATGCTACGAGATTTCCATCGGCTGTTTCCCTCGATTTGGTCGATGGTCGTTTGGTTCCGGAGCAGTTGGTACAGCTCGTGAAGTTCCAATTTGATCCCCTTGGAGTTGCTTTCGTTGCTTTCGCACAAACCACGCCGACTAAAAAACATGTTGAAAACCAACGCTAAATGGACCGTTTTCGTTTGTAACAGCCCAGTACTGGGCCAGCATCGTCTGGTCCAGCCTTTTCGAATGGATGTACTTGGGTCGATTGGCATGACGGCAGACGTCCCATAAGTTGATTGGAACTTCGTAGCTTGAATCGGAAGCAATGAACGCAAAATCTTGTGATCTTTTGAACGCACGATTTTCCACCCAGCAGCAGAACTTCAGACAAAGGGCAGCCTAGTAATCCAGATAGGCCGATGTGCATGAGATCTTGGTGGCACAAATGGAAGGTCTGAAGTCCCTCCAACACATAGGATGCCGTTGAAGATTATTGGATGCAAGGCATAAATCCGTATATACGGCTAGTTAGCTTCCACGCGATGGATTTCATCAGCAAGATTTTCGTGCTGAATGATCTTCACGATGAACTACAGAGCGCATAACTGCTTTAGAACGGTTGGTGACACGCTTCAAATCGTCTTTCTCTCTTTTCTCAATCCCGGACTAAACGTTGAACCATGGCGATCACCCGTTGGCACAGGCAACTCGTCTTGATTGATATTGGATGCTACAACAAACGGTGTCGTTCTCAATTCCGGGACGACTTCGTTAAGCAAATCTTCCGAGATCTCCATTTCGTAATCAGCGCTCTGGAGGAACTTGGACTCCGTCCACCAAAACTTCCTCGAGACAAGATGTCCACTGGGTTCTCCTTCGTCGAAATGTACTTCCACTGGGCTCCCAACGGTTCGGCGACTTGTCGAATTCTGTCTATGCGGTTACTTACAAAGACTTGCAGGTTTGCCATCGGCTTCTTCAGCCAGTCGAGGACTATCTGGATGTTCAGCCAGAAGCCGACGCTACTGACGTTGAGATTGAACGATCCCAGGACCTTGGAGATCAGTTTCACCAGAAGGTATTACCTTCTGCCTACCTTAAAGCTCCTAACAGCTCCGTGCGTGGAATAGTAACTTGCTTTGCTTGGGCCACCTTCGATTTGCTGCAGAGCAAACGAAGACTCGCAGTTCCGCCGGGATAGGTAAGTTTGGATGCATTCGAGGACCCATGCATCTCAACAGCGATGTGGTTCGACCTTATCCTGACGCTGGATCCCGATGCGATACACGTTTTGCAGGGACGTCTGTAGTTGCAGCCATTCCTGTAACAAATTTTCTTGCAAGCCGATGTCCCATGGTAGTCCCGCCAATCAATTTTTCTGTATATTGACCTTGATGGTGATGATGACCGGCGGAATCAGACCGATCGGGTCGAACAGCTTACTTATCTCGGACAGGACGGATCATTTGGTTGGTAGTTTCAACCGGCCAGCGAGGTGGTTGGCAACTAATGCAAATTCATTCCGTTGTTGACTCCAGGATTTCGTCACTCCTTCGGATCTGTCGCTCAGATTCACCAGATCCTCACGATCAGCTTCAGGGATGTGTTATCTCAGCTCAGGAGAGTTAGAGCTCCACTTGTGGACGGGGAACCAAGCGGAATTTAGCCTCTGATACGATGTTGGCTACAGGATGTCGTCGACTTAACAGTCTTCTCGGATGATCTTTGCCGTCATTGAGAAGAAGGCAGCCTCGTCGATGCTCAATTGTAGTGAGCACCTGGTGGCAAGGAATGCTCGCAAGCTTTTCCATATGTCAAGGTTTTCAATTCCAGTCCAGGACCCGGAGTGGCAGCGCTGCATCGGCTCGCCAAAAGATCCGTTGGAAGCACGAATGAGCTGGGAAAATCTTGCCGATACATGTTGCATATATCATCCGTAAATACGGTGGAGTGCTTCCGGAAACGGAAAGAATGACAAAGATATCGTTCTGTATGGTTTTCCACAGCAAGGGCTTTTCTGAGTGCTACGTCGGATTATGAGGCCTTCGCTGATGCATCGAAAACCACGTGGAACTCCGTGTTGGAGCTGAACGGCCGCAGTACAACGTGATAGGACATGTAACAACTGACCTTTTTCGGTTCGTCGAATTCCTCTCTGATCTCATGCCATTATCCGATGGCTTCGTAGTCATCGATAAACTGGAGCCGGTGTATTGGAGCTTCCGGGGAGGGGTGGAGAGAAAACAGGGCGAAGCAATTGCCCATACGGCCCTTGGTGAGCACTTGGCTGCCTATGCGAAAGACTTTGACTCTTGGCATTTCGAATTATCGTACGGATGGGACGCTTCATTAAGTAGCTTTTCGCCAGTACATCGTCTAGGAACAATCGAATGCTGATAAGAAGACAAATATGTGTATCTGGGCTCATTGTAGACCACCGACAACAACACCAGCAGAGAGATACAAAGGCGCATTATGGCTGGCAATCTTGCCTACCTTGGACTCTAAAGGACGCTAAGATCGAACAAAATTCGCCGAACTACAAATTTGACTATCTACAAGACATTAAATAGACCGGTAGTTCTCTACGGCTCCAAAATATGACCTGCGTGCAATGTTCGGAGGAAGAACCTCGAATTGCATGGGTTGCTAGGACACCCTCCATCGTACACATCACAGTAATCAGTGGACCAAAATGCTGTGTACGTTTTAAGGGTGTCGGATGAAAATCCGTTGAAAATGATTCTCGAGAACGAACCAACTGGTACAAAAGGCGCCTAACGGATAAGTGGGAAGTGACCCGTGGACTCTCTGCAAACTGCGAGGCTGCCAAAGTGCAGCGACGGACCACGTGACTTGGAGATAACCTCTGCGACCAGTAGAGGATATCCTGGCCTTAGTCTGACTGTAAATAATTTAGTAGACACATTTTAATTGGTTAAACAGTCGTTCTGGCTTCACTTCACTCAACCTATTCCTATTGTGTTGCAAACTCAATTACTGCATTGCGGACAAAGCACAAACGAAAAATTGATGGCAAATCAGCCATTCCGGCAGTAAGTTATCGTTTCAGAACTCGAAAACTAAACCGGAAAATAAATGTATCGAAAATCAAGAGAAATATTCCCCACTACAGCTTTGCTCCAGCTCATGACAACCCGAGCAGGAGACAACAACATATGAATACCTAATTTTGATCTTGATAACTGGGCTTGGTATTGGTAGCTTAAGAGGCATCACAATTCTCCGAAATCTACAGTTGTCAGTGAGAGATGTTGCAAAAAAGGGCAAAGTCAATGAAGCATTGGTTCAAATAGTCAAGACACAAAACGAACATAAACGACGTAGCAGGCGGCAGAAAAATTATAAAAAAACAGGGTAAAGATCAAGCCTCGCACTCGTAAGCTTTACGAATTTCTCGGAAAGAGCCAGCCATTGCAGCCAATTTGTGGCGATGAGACAAACGTTACGGGGATTTGGCAACACTTCCTGGACCGCAATGCTACACATAACTAAAAGAAGAAACTCTTCCAAAATCCAAGACTACCATTAGCCTTAAACAGTTTGGACAAAATTTTCTTGTTTGTCACGCAATCTGTCAAAGCTAATGTTGGAATTCTTCTTTCGTGAAGAGTAGAACATTCAATAAGGATGTGTACATCAATGAATCGTTGAAAAAAATCTTTAAACTGCGTTCATTCTAAGGCAAACACCGAAAACGCTTTGTTTTCGGCTGATCTCGCGACAACAGTAATGAAAAACAATGTTTGCCCGAAAATACGAATCCAATAATTACTCCACAGTGTCGACCCATCGAAAGATACTGGGCAATTATTAAGGGTAATCTTTGTTTGGAAAACTGGTCCATTTTTGAAATAATATCAGTGACTTTCGCAAGAAAAGAAATTCTTTCAGTAAGAAGAGCAAGTGAACATAAATAATCTGCAATATTTCTGAACCAATAACCTAAACAATAATGCCTATAAGCTAATTAAAATAAAATTTTCGAACAAGCTTGACTAGTTTAGTTCATCATAGTCCATAAAAAGTTGTTAATTAAGTTGGAAGATCATTTCTTTAAACAAGATTCACTGAAAATCTAGCGGCACTGCTTTCTTTAAAACTTTTTCTGCTCCTACGTATAAAATTTCCCGTGGTCAGCTCTAAAATTGCTGAAATGGTTCAATTTGACTAAATCTACCGTGTGCAGTGTCAAACGTTTCCGTGAGCGGAAAACTATTGTTAGGAAAGATCACAGTTAGCATCATAGTGGAGCTTATGATCGGCAATTGTTGTTTGAAAAACCTCAAGCCACCCCATTATCCTCAATTTCGCCCAACCGAGATATATTGGGCAATGGTTAAGCGAAAACTGAAAAAGACTGAAGAAAATCTCAGAATACGTCTGAGCATGGTGAAAACATGGTGGAATAAAATTGCCACTCAAGTTGACAAACAGAGGGCGCAGTATTTCAGACTTTTGATATATTTTTTTCTGGAAGTGCAATCAAAAAAACTTGATTTCGACTGCTCAACTGTTTTATTTTGTCAAAACAATCGCGAGATAGAACTGTTTTCTTGCGTCCAGATATTAGGTGAACCGATCTTTAGGTAACATTGATGTTGAGAGTACAATGTAGTTCGAGAACCACGAACAATACTGTTGCTATAGTATTCGGAACACTCTCGCTTCACTTTACTCAATTTTTGAGTACAATTGTATGATATCTCTTTTTCTCTCACGGAAATGTTACTCCATTTTTGAGTAAAACCACTTTTTACGAAAATTGAGTAACATTTCCATGAAGAAAAATGTAGCATACAATTGTGCTCAAAAATTGAGTAAAGTGACGCGAAAGTGAAGCAATTCAAACCCATCAAATAGAA